>SJYC01112576.1:0-34079 GCA_006408675.1 Madoqua kirkii | reverse complement strand
TCCATGAGAATTCCATGGACAGAAGGGCCTGGTGGTCTACAGTCCATGGGGTCACAGAGACAGACATGACTGAGCGACTTACACTTTAATTACCTTCACTTTCACCTTATAATACTAACTTCAGGCTAAAGAGTGGAAATAAATTTGAACCTACAGAATGATTTAGAACAATTAATCTTTCACATACACTGTCTTCAAAAATTTCATCCCTGATATATTTGGACACTATTTTGCCCATCTTAATTTACTTTCTATTTATAGCAAAAAGTCTTGACACACAGTAGATACTCAATAATTACTTACAGACCACCTAGATTAAAGCGGCTGTCAAGATGAGATAATACATAAATACATATAAGGTAAAAAAAAATGCTATATTCTCAGTGTGTCTTCATTCTTCACCAGTCACGAACACCAGCTTTCCATAGTGTCTGATCTGACTGACAGACTCCCATAACAGAGCTCAGTTCAGCTTTTTATCTTTGGCGTATAGTTTTATTTGGCTGTAGCAGCATGATGACAATTTCCCTATTGGTGCTCAAGCTCTATTTTGCTCTGATTCAGTTCTCTAAGAAACCTACCTTCATTTTCAGTAGGCTTCATCACCAAATGAGGCAATTAAACCCAAACGAAATCTACCTGTTTGGAACCTTTTTATCCCATGTGAGATATCCGTACTTTCCAGAAACATCTCATTATTACGATACTTTCATGCCTTCTGTCTTCATACTCCCTAATATGAGTGAGAAATCAGTAGCATTTTTTCCCTATAATTTTGCACCAAGCAGATAACTTCTCTAGATGTTTGGTTATACCAGTGGAAGGAGACTGAATTATGCTTTATGCTCAAAGAGAGAATGACAGTGAGCCAGCAGAGATTTTTTTTAAAAAGAAACTGAATTTATGCTACATCACTGTTTAACCCAAGCAACAAGTCATTTTGTTCTTCATCTTTAACTGTGCACTGAAAGATGTATATACATATATATAGTTGCTGTTTTAGTCTCTAAGTTGTGTCCAACTCTTTTGCAGCCCCATGGACTCTAGCCTGTCAGACTTCTCGTCCAGGGGATTTTCTAAACAAGAATCCTAGAGTGGGTTGCCATTTCCTTCTCCAGGGAATCTTCCCAACCCAGGGATCAAACTCACATCTCCTGCATTGGCAGGCAGATTCTTTACCACTGAGCCACCAAAGAAGATACAGACATATATATTTATACTTTAAACTGAGAAAATACTGAGAGAAATTTGCATAACTAATCAGAAAATATGTTAAGATCTAGATTCTCTGGTCTTTTAAAAAGAAATATTTTATATTAACTCAGTGCAAAGAACTTTTTCAACATTCAAACAGGAGTAATCTATTAAATGTGCTCTTAGTGAGTTCTGCTTAAAACTGTTAGACTACTCGTTCCTTGGGAATCAGGGCATTATCATTATCTGACTTGCTTTTGCATCCTCTGTAGTAGGAGAGTCTCGATCAGAGTGCTCAACAGAATTTTCTGTGATAATAGCAATGCTCTCTCTGCTGTCCCATGCAGTAGCCAGGAGTCACATATGAACTTCGGAAACGTGACTGATGAGGCCCTGGATTTTTAGTTTTCAATTCTGTTTAAATTTTAAGTGCTATTTGACAGTTGTGGTTAGTGTGCCTGAATTTTTAATGTTATTTTACATCAATATGTTGAAATGCAAATCGATACATGTAGCTAATGGTAACTGTACTGGACCATGGACATCTAGGACTCAGCATCAAAGAATAATTTTGAATGACTGACTGAATGAATAAATGATGAATAAGTACAGAACGACCACCCTTGCTTCAAACTTTTCTAACATGCTTAAACAACCCATCTTCACAAGCCTACCTCTGATTCTTCCACTAATATACATCATTGCAGAAGACGTAACACCTCGCTAATTGACCACCGAGCCTGAACGGGTTCCTTTTAGCCTCTGTTGCTGGGAATGCCGCTGCATAAGCCTTCAGTGTCTTCCAGCCTGTAATACCTAAAAACATTTCTGCAGTGAAAGCATTTTGAAACTATACCAGCATTTGTATGTTACCTACAAAGACTGAACGCCAGTGCTTCAATTTCTTTCTTTCTACTGCTAGTCTATTGCCACATATATGACATAAAACTGGACCAGCTGAGGGTTCACAGTCAACTCTGCCTCCATCATTGTCCCAGATATCCACTCAAATCACCACACAGTGCAGTTAATAATTGGAAACCGGGTTAAGTGACTTAAAAAAAAAAAAAGGAAAAAGAAAAAAGAAAGAGCTAGACAGAACTATGATTTACTTGGTTTGCTTAATTTATAGAATCATGATGAATGAATATTACTGATACATATTATCCTTTGCCACACATTAAGTACAAATCAGATTCTACCAGCAAACGTTGCCCAGCTAGCTATTTACAAAATGGCAATGCAGTGTCACATTTTATGGGATAATAGAGTGTTTTCTGCTCATAAAGCTTCAAAATTTAGTTAGGGATACAAAGATGTCCAAGAAGCAAATTAGACAATGAACAAGTCTTCAATAGCCTGCTAAACAGGGAAAGGATGATTGCAGGGAAAGTAATAAAATCCATAAATGGTTGATTACATAGTAATCAAGCCAAATACAAACTATCAATAAGGTATCGTATTAGCTTTATTACCTTATGATTACACTACTGAGTGTCTCACTTTAGTCACAAGTGCAAGGCAGTTGGAATTATGTCTCCATTTGATCCCATTAGGGGCAGGAAACCTCTTTCTACTGACTGCATACTAGATGCCAGGTAAGACTTGGGGGCTTCCCATAGGTTATCACGTTTCATCTTTACAAACTGGTAATGAAACTGAGAGGGACTCTGTGGGGCTCGTGGGCATGGAAAACTTTTTGTCCCATTTCTTATAGGCAAGACTCCAGCCTCCATGGCCTTTGCTGAGTTTCAGATGACAGACTGGAATAGTTGGTAATCAAGGGAGGAACAGCCAAGAAATCAGCTGACACGAGATGCGCAGGACCACAAAAGCTCCTCAAGAGGAGAGGACTGACCACCTGAGACCCTGCACACGCCCTAGAGTTGCCAGCAATCCCACTAACAGGAGGGAAAGGGGGAGCACGCCGCTTCCGCAAGAATGACATAGCCCCAGGACACAACATAAACCGATTCGAATCAATGGGACCAAGATGGCAGACAAGACCAGACCCTGATCCTCAAGCAGCAAGTGAAATGACACACCCAGAGGGGCCCTGCCAGTTCCAAGGCGCTGTCCAAAGACCAAGCAGTGGGCAGGGGACCAAACCCCGGGAATTCCCACCCCTTCGGAAAAATAGCTGGAGTAACCCTCCCACTCATTAGCATATGAAATTATCCAGCCGGTAAAAGCTAGCCGGGCCACATTTTGCTGCCACACTTGCCCTCGGTGATGGCTCACACTCCGTCTGTGGCATGTGCTTCTCTCTGAATCTGAATAAATCCGCTCCTTATTTACCACTTTGTCTCTCTCTGAATTTTTCTGTGATGAGACATTAAGTACCATGGGTTTGGCTCGGTTCGAGTCCCAGCCACGTGGGTTCCAGTCCCAAGCTGAGGGAAACGGTCTCCCCACCCTTGAACTGTTGCTGTGAAACTCTTTGTCAAGTCCTCTTGGGTTGGGACACACAGCTTTTCAGAGAGGCAGGAGACCACTGTGTCCTTCTTTGCCTGGCAAAGTGATAAAGCTATTCTTTTCTACTTCACCAAAAACTCTTATCTCCAAGGTTTGATTTGGCACCCGTGTACAAAGAGGCTGAGCTTTCAGAATAAAGAAGAGGAGTAAATAATATCTCCAACTTATAATCGAGGACAATGAGGTTTCAAGGATTAAGAAACTTGGGACGCTCCTGGTGGTCCAGTGGTTAAGATTTTACCTTCCAACGCAGGGAGTGTGGGTTCGATCCAAAGTTCAGGCTAAGATCCCACAAGCTTCATGACCAAAAAACATGAAACAGAAGCAATGAATTGTAACAAATTCCATAAGGCTTTAAAAATGATCCACATGACAAAAAAAAAAAAATCTTAAGAAAGAAAGATTAAGAAAATTCTCCCCAAAAATAGGCAGTAATATTTGGAGACATAATATTCAGAGACTTTTCAAGTTCAATAACAACTATACAAGAAAAGTCTTTTTAGAATAAAAAGAAAGAAAGAAAGAAAGAAAAAGAGCCAGGGGCGGATGAAAAAGGCAAATATATCTATTCCTCTAGATAATATATCCTAAAGTCACTCAATTTGGTGGTTGCTTTCACTCATCTTTTCAGTGTAAAGAATATAATGGACTAAGAATATTACTTACAACACTTAACTATAAAAGGGTTTTGTGGATAATTGGGTTGTGGTCTAGCAAATAGGCTCCCCACTCTAACTCGAGCCTCCAGACAGTATGTGGTCCATTTTAACATCCTTCAAGATTAAACTGCCTTAACAGCATCTTAAAGGACCCCAAATATAATTCAAAAATCCTCCACATGTGGCATGAAAAGATTAGACAAGTCTTAAGCAGGCAGGGACTTAAATCCGGCTGATAATACAGTGGAGAAATTATACACCATAAAGGCAGAGGGAAGGAGCAAGGAGTTAGCGAAAGGAAGATATAATCAGGAGACACAAACCTTCCTATAAATCAAGCCTTTGTATTCTGGGTGATTATTTCATAAACTGGATCTTGGGCTGGTGATCTTTTTAAATGATTACTTTAAAAAGTATGTATGCACTTTTAGAAACAGTTGCTGGCTGATTCATATTTCAGACATATTTTCTATCAGGGTTGATTCCTTGAGAATATGGTTTTCATAATAGAGTTTATATTTTCAAATAATATGAAAAACTTGAGATTCAATTTGTATAAAAGCTATGTCATTTTAGTGTACAATTACTACATCACATTTGGAAAAACCGTGATAAAATGAGCAAGCAATTGCATACTCAGATGGGACCCATTTTCAAAAGATAAGATCATTTTGTCAGGGAGAGAAAAATGAAAACATCCCCTCTGCCTCTGCCTCTAGATTCTGAAGCTCTAACCAAGTAATAAACTCAGCCTTTGAACTTTCTCTAAAAATACAGAAAGATGAGCTTATAAGAAGCTGAGAGAGAAGAAAGAGAAAGAGGAGGAGAAAGACAGGGGAGGGAGGGGGGAGAGTCAGTACAGAAGGGGAGGGAAGGGGGCAACGAAGCATGGGATCTCTAAGACGCTGGATCTTACTCAGGAATCAGTGTTTTATTGAACAGGCTTGGGGAAGATGAAGTGCTCCTTACCCTAGAAATAGTTTTAAATTGCCAAAGTGGCATTTTTGTGTTAACACAGAAGATAAAATACACGTGTCCTATCTATTAGTTATGACAACATTATTTATTCATCCTAATATCTGTAATAAAGGCAGTGAGCACCACAAGACTTAATCTAAACGAATTGAAGGAGGTAGCTGTTTTGCACATGTAAAAAGCTATTCTAAAACTACTGTGTATCTGCCGGAAGTACTCCTGCCTACCTAGCTACTCAGTAAGAGATTAATTATCCAAGAAAAGTTCTCAATGAAACACAATCAGGTCACCCTCCAATAAACAGTGGCCTGCAAAGGAAATAATTCTTACTCCATATAGTGTAAGAAGAGAAGTGATTTAATGAAACAACTGTTGTCATTAAAGGCCAAAATATGGTTAGCATTCTAAGGCCACTGTCACTGCCCTTAGTGAAAAAATCAAGACACCTTCATGTGTCCAAAACAGGGTAATTTTCCACTTTCATTTTCTGGAGAAAACGTAACTTGCATGCGATGATAATACCAATAAGCAACAGATTTTATTCATTCAGGTGTTTAATTTTATTTTACGCCTTATTGTCATTTATGCTAAATTTTAAGTAAATGCTTACCGAGACGAGTGCCTAGTGTGGTTTTCTATAAAAATTCTCAGACTAGTTTCTGAAGGAGGAAGAATGGATGATATATAAAAGATCAAGGTGGCTGTCTTTTTAATAAAGCACTTATTTGAGGAGGCAGGCAGAAGATGATTTAGGCATAAAAATTGCCTAGATGGTATATGAAAGCAAGCAGGATCCTATGGGGCTCCTGGACATGGTGGACACAGAAGCCTTCCCATCCTTTCCATTCCATCCCCAACCCTGTTCCCTCTAGGGAACAGATCCCAGCCTCCATGACCTTCCTGGAATTCCAAAAAGCAGATTCGAACAATTGCTAATCCAGGAAGGAAAGGGACTCAAAGACAAGGAAGGAAGGGCTAGGAAACAACGCTGCAGCTTTGGGGCAGGGGCCTGCGTCTGCCTCAAGGGCTACACGCAACAGTGCCTTTAAGTCCTTTATGGAATGAAAACCCAGCAAACGGAAGATGTCCGATTCTTCAACTGGAGAAGGCCACTCGTGCGTGCGTGCATGCTGAGTCGCTCAGTCGTGTCCAGCTCCTTGCCACCCCAGGGACTGTAGCCCGCCAGGCTCCTCCGTCCATGGGATTCTCCAGGCAAGAACACTGGAGTGAACTGCCACGCCCTCCTGCAGGGCATCTTCGCGACCCAGAGATAGAACCGGCATCTCCTGCACTGGCAGGCGAGCTCTTTACCAGTAGGGCCACCTGGGAGGCCCAAAGACCACTTGAAACCAGACTAAAGGGACCAGCTCATCAAGATCATATCAAGAGAAGAGATTAAAAGGAGCACAAGCGACTAAACTCTTGAACATAAGACTCCTCAGCAAACTCCCTCGGGTGGGGACACACAGATTTTGAGGGCAGGAGCCCACTGTGTCTCCCTCTGACTGGCAAAGCGATGAAGCTATTCTTTGCTAATTCACCCAAAACTCTATCTCCAAGATGCAATTCGGCAGGACACACAAAGGCTGAGCATATACCGGAGGCCGTCGCAGGTAAGGGGCTCATAAGCAAGTCTACGATTCAGAGCTCTAACATTTCACTGAACACATTCTTACAGTTTCCTTACCTATTTTATTATTATTACATATTTAAAGCATTTGCTTCCTCAAGAAGCTTCTTAGAGCTTTATTACTATTACTTCAGTACATAGGTAGGCTTTCTTAATGAGTCTCGGTCACTGTGGAACAGCGTTAGAAACACAGTGGATATTCATTAAATACACTTGTCAGTTGAATTATGCCATTGCTTGTGCTTTATAACAGCTAATGCCATATGTGTCATACAAATTATCACAGACTGATTTTTTATTATTAATGATCCCAAAAACGTTGTATCATGAGTACTTTTCTTTTTACTGAAATAAGGTACTACTATTAGTCAGTTTCCAAGTGGCAGACTTTCTTATCTCTTGACTTGGAAAGGTTGGCCTTTAAAAAAAATTTCTGAAAATTGATTTTCAAGTGGTTACTTAGGAAAAATGGTATTGACAGAAGAAAAATAACATTGCTCAATCTTAGAAATGAGGCTGACAGTAGAATTTTTATCAGCAATGTAATGTAATCATAGCCAGTCAGCCCAGAAAAGTACACAAGAAAAATTCCAGGGATAATAGTTGGATTAGGAAGCAAAGGATTCAGACTATCCATAGAAATTGGATCTTCTGAAGATGAACATGCTTTTTAAGTTCTACCATGAGAAAACTGAACAAGATCTTTTTAGAGAATTTTTATGGCTTTTTCAACTATCAGTCTGTATACACAACAAGGCATATACTATTTAAACATATATATAGACCTAATTTGTTTTTATTCAGGTTTATTGATTAAAAATGCCAAATATTTATAAAAGTCATTGACTATCTGTTTATATGTATGATCTATAAAGAGAGAGTCAGTGAGAAAATTGATGACTCAAATTATATGTGACCATTAACAGTATGAAGTGGAAATCAGCATTATCTAGTGATTTAAATCCAAAGAGCAACAGAACATTCTTTAGAAGAGAAACCTGGAAGCAGGACCGCCTCTGCTGGCACATGACTAAGGAAGCTGTGCGAGGCCCCATGCTAAGGAGGCTCCGTGCAGAGCATGGACTGATGCGCTGCTGTACCTTCCGGATCCTGCAAACTATCTAGCTGGTCCTGCTTGGGCGCCTGCATTTTCTATATATGACCTGAAATCTGCACATTTCTATGGCTTTAAAGATGCTATGTGAGGTTTTATTTCCGTGATGCAAGTATCTCTCAGACATGCAGCTTAGTCTTCTCCTCAACTCCAACAAATCCTTTATTCCAATCTGTTCTCATCTGGTCTTTTGAAGTCTCAGCTACATGAAAAAAGGAACAGAGATTCTGCCCAGAGTAGAGCATGGTGCCAGCACCCAGACTACCTCTCAGAATCCTCTTTAACTTACTGATTTCAAATCCCTAACAAGTAACCTAATCCAAAGGTTGTTTTCTCTTATTTACCAATTAAAATATTTTGGATTTCTACTTCATGTTCTTCCAAAAGCATGCGAGGTGATTTTGAAGATAGAGTTTTAAATAAAATGATCAGGAATAAAAATAAAACAGCATCATTTGAAAAAAAATGCAAACAGGAGTAGATGAAACTAGGTGTCTAAATAACGAATGTACTTTGCTACAAGTAGTCATTTAGTTCATTTAACGGTTAGATTATAATATTTTAAAACTCTTAACAAAATTAAGTTGGCAAACGACTCATTGGCAATCGATCTTTCCAAATAACATCAGAAGTCTAGCAGAAAATTCAAAATGTACGAAATCAGAAATCTCTTTTAAAAGTCAGTTTAGGGGCTGTTTGTTCCTTGATAAAAGGAGAAATCACTAAATTATAATTTGGTCAGAGAACATTTAGCAGCATTATTGTGTTTGTGGAGCTTAATATAGTGATTTACATAACAGGATAGTGAGACTGCCCAGTAGAAATGGTTGATTTACATTTCTTGAATCTGAGTTTGCTTTTGGAAGCTTCTGTACGGCATTCAGTACATGAGCAAATTCCTGAATAAGCCCCTGTACTGAGAGGTCCTACATCATTGTTCTTTTTCTCTGATGTGATACTTTTCATACACAAACCTGAAAAATCTGAAAAAATATCAGCGCAGGAGGCTGAACCCCAATGCTGACGATGAAGTTCTGGCAGCTGGAGTCACTCCCTCACTCGGGAGTGGATATGTAGACCGGATGGATGGCTCAGGCCTTCCTAGTTGTTAATTTGTTGCTCTGCAGACCCACCAAAGTGAGGAGGTCATTTTGTTTAAAAGTTATCTTTAAAAACCTTCAGGGTAAATGTATTGCTCCAGAAATCTTCTATTTTGTCACTTCAATAAACTACTGTGGAGGGATTCAAAGATATCACCTACAAAAATGAGCACTTCCAAACTCGGCCATTCCCTCGCATACTCACGCTCAGGCTGAGTGGCCACCTTGATAGGCTGAGAGCTCTCCCCAGGCCCCCACTGGTTGTAGGCTGCAACCCGGAAGGTGTACATGGCTTCTGGCTTCAGGTTCCCCACGGTGAACTGGAGGGACCCGGGCTGCGACGTGTTCACTGCTCGTTCCCTAGGAAATGAAAGTCACAGGAAAAGATGGTTCCCACGTGAACACTTTCAATCACAACCTTTACTTAACAAGCAAGAGCAGTAAGGTGGATCCAAAGGTTCCTTCCTCATTTCCTGTCGACTCTGCATGTAAGGCAAGGTCTCAGAGGCTCACCCTGGGAGGCAAACAGACTGGAAGGGCCTACAAATAAATGTTGCAGGGTTTCTGGGGAGTTCAGTTTATGCCATTCCCATGAACCTTGCGTACTAAAGTCTTTCCCCTTGACACTTTACCATTTAGCGTCAAAACTCATAACAAAGAGCTAGTAAAATAAGAATGAACATCTGGAGTGCAGGCAGGAAGATGCATTTTGCAAACACTGAGCTAATGACAGAAATTAGGGTTTCGATTATTCCACAAGTCAGCCTTTGTCAGTACTGCCAACCAATGCGTTTATTTTCTTGCATTATAGGAAAGGGAAAGGCAGATGCTAAATGCTGATGTGTACAGAGATTGAAGTCCTGTGGTTACGTTAAGTGAAGTTAGCAAAAGGAAGTAGATCCCTCCTGTGTGAGGAGAAAGTACAATACACATCTTCTTGCCTTTTCTTCAAGCCACTACTACATGATTCCCATTCGTTTTCCAGTTAAAACCTTCCTCAGTGTGTGGGCATACGCTAAGTCGCTTCAGTTGTGTCTGACACTCTGTGACTCTATGGACTGTAGCCTGCCAGGCTTCTCGGTCCATGGGATTTTCCAGGCAAGAAAACTGGAGTGGTTTGCCATGGCACCGCCAGGGGATCTCCCTTAGCGGTTCCAAACAAACGAATTAATATGCTGATCATGGTGAGATTTATAGTGCATATTAAGAGAAGACAAATCCTATGGATATAGAGCCTAACACATTAGCAACAAGAATCTCTAGACTATGCTTTAAGGACACACACGGTTTTAGATATTTATATCCTCACAGGTCTCATGTAATTGAATGTGAAGAAAGAGTTCCTTCTAAGCCACTCAACTTTTTCTTAAGGTATCTATTTCTAGATGATTCCTCTTGCATCTCAGTGGAATTATATGTTCCTTTCAATTTTACAAGTTTTATTTTGCTTTGGGGAGATATTTCAAATGAAATCTGTGTTTCTGACAGGGCCAATTAAGTTTCCAAAGAGAAAATTGAAAGCAAAGTTCTAAGGGCATGAATGGTGATTCTTGGGTATATATACACTCTTAATTTCACTGATATGACTGAGACTGGCTGGCTCCTCCTCAAACTCATTTCTCCTTCTCCGTGCCCTGGATCCTACATGCTGGCCCCCGTGAAGCCTAGATGAATCCATGTGACTGGGTTGTGAGTGCACACGTCCATGCTGATTCCAGGCCTGGCGAGAGGAACCACAGAGCAGCAGGCAGACCCTGGAGCCAGACAATGATGATGTGTGTGCTCAGCTGTTTAGTCGTGTCCGACTCTGTGAGCCCATGGACTGCAGCCTGCCAGGCTCCTCTGTCCATGCTCTTTCCCAGGCAAGAATACGGGAGTGGGTTGTCATTTCCCAGTGCAGGGTGTAGTCTCAACCCAGGGACAAACCTGCGTCTTCTGCATCTTCCTGCATTGGAAGGCAGATTCTCTACCGCTGAGCCCCTTGGGAAGCCCCACATCATGATGGAGGAGTCTAAATTCTGCAAGAATTCTGCAATGGACCTGTGAGAAGAACTACCTGTTAATCAGGAACATCGTTTTTATACTTTATAAAGTCAGAGAAACCCGAGGGTTTAGTCATTATAGCAGTTACCGAGTTTATCTAGGCCTGCTCATAACTAAAATACGGAGCCTAGGTGTTAGCCTAGGCAAGGAGGAGGGAGGGATGTGGTGTTAGTATTTAATGAGTACAGAGTTTCAGTTGGGAATTCTGGAGATAGAGAGTGGGGAGGCCTGGCGTGCTGCAATTCATGGGGTCGCAAAGAGTCAGACATGACTGAGCGAGTGAACTGAACTGAACTGATGTTGCTCAAAGGTCTAGAAAATATATCATGAAATGACTCACAACAGGTGATAGTTACCCTCATCCCCACATTTACCTTGCTCCACAGGTAAATGCATTTAATGCCATAGAACTCTGCACTTCAAAATGGTTAGAATTTTAAGTGCTATGTTATATATATTTTATCACAATAAACAAATGAAACCCAAGCATCCCATATGAATCTGGATATAGCCCAGGCTTAGGCATTCCTGTATGAGTACTGTGTTAAGTTGCCACAAGGCTGAATTATGACATAGTTGAGGAGGGGTTTGGTGGGATTCAATGGTGACCTATACAAGACTAAGACACATCAGATAATATCCCCATGTACCACACATCACACTCATTAATTCTACGGAACTAAAATTATTTCGGCCAATACATTACTTTTTAAAAGAAAACCCTCATAATTAGATTGCATGCCTTATGACGTACAGATTCCTGCATCTTATTTTCATTCAGTAGAGGAGCTGTTCTATGTGTTTCTTCTCTTTTTTATATAAATATGATGGTTTTATTAGCATTATTTTATAAATGCAAATGTAAAATTTAGAGAAACAACATTTTTTTTTTTTTTTTTTTTGCAAAGGACTCATAGTCAGCGAATCCTAGTTAAGAGTGAGATCTGGGGCTTCATTCTTAGGTCCAGAATCAGTATTATTATTCAACAACAAGGGAAAACAAGGGGCCTATTTGGATCATGGGCACTTTGGGTCGAAGACATGGAATTCTACAAGGAAGAAGGGACACTGGGTGTTCAGAAACCGCTGTGAGGATGAGGGTAACTATCACCTGTTGTGAGTCATTTCATGATATATTTTCTAGACCTTTAAGCAACATCAGTTCACTTCAGTTCACTTGCTCAGTTGTGTATGACTCTTTTCGACCCCATGAATTGCAGCACGCCAAGCCTCCTTGTCCATAACCAACTCCCAGAGTTCACCCAAACTCATGTAAGTCCAATTTGCATGCCAAACTCCTTGGGTATCTATAAGGAAGGCCAGCTTTCATGATTGACTTTATTTAGGTAATTACTAAATAATTTATGTGAAATAGCTGTGTTCTAGGACGTGCTGGCAAAACCCATTGAAAAGGCATTCTTCAAAGGAAAAAATACAAGAACATCTGGGTGTGTCTAGGTAAGAATGTCCAAGATCATATGAAAGAAACATCACTCAGGATGATGGATTTTATCACAAGGAAGGGAGTTTTAGGTTCCTATAATCTCCAGCAGCTTTCAAAAATATCCCAGATTAGTAAGAGTCATGAAAAAATTATGTTCATTGAAAACTGGTATTTCTTCAATGTTACACATAATGTGAACAAAGACTCTTTACCACTAGTTTCTTGAATGAGGGCTCTTAATAGCTTTAAATACAGATTTAATCTAAGCATTTCCATGTTATGTGCTAATTTTCAGAAATCTACTTATCCTATCAGAGTGAGGTTACATCAAACTGCTAGGTAGATTACAGAGAAGATTCGGGATTTTTAGGGCTTCCCAGATGGAGAAGGAAATGGCAACCCACTCCTGTGTTCTTGCCTGGAGAATCCCAGGGACGGGGGAACCTGGTGGGCTGCCGTCTATAGGGTCGCACAGAGTCGGACACGACTAAAGCGACTTAGCAGCAGCAGCAGCAGATGGTACAGTTGTAAGCAATCTTCCTGCCAATGCAGGAGACATAGGTTCAATCCCTGGATTGGGAAGATACCCTGGAGGAGAAAATGGCAACCCACTCCAGTGTTCTTGCCTGGAAAATCCCATGGACAAGAGCCTGATGGGCTACAGTCCATGGGGTTGCAAAGAGGCAGATATGACTGAGCGCACATGCACGCACACAGGATTTTAAAGCCAAGGGCTGTTTTCTCAGCTTTCTCCTTAATTTATCTGAACCTCAGAGTCCTCAAGTGCTTGTTTACAACTCTCTCTTTAATATGGATTGCCTATGTTTTGTAAGTCTGGAATTTTAATCGTTATCTTTGCTGAGAATAACTACCTTGTAAGACAGTATATATGCCCACACCTTGTTGATTAAAACACCTTTGCTCCATCAGAGCTCTGGTCCCCGTGTCTTTCTTTCTCTCCCTCTCCCTCCCTCCCTCTCCCTCTCCCTTCCTCCCTCTCTCCCTCTCTCTCCCCCTCTCCCTCTCCCTCCCTCCCTCTCTATCTCCCTTTCTCCCCCTCTCCCTCTCCCTCCCTCCCTCTCTATCTCCCTTTCTCCCTCTCTCTCTCCCTCTCTCTCTCTCTCTCTCTCTCTCTCTCTCTTTCAGGCTGATCCCCTGGAGCGCAGAGGCTCTCTGAGTTCACTTTCCTGCCCAGGCTTCTAAGACCCTCTTGAGAAGGTGCCCTGCGCCTTCCCCGCATCGAGAGGGCGCCTGAGGCCTCCGTGAACAGAGCCAGCCCCATGCAGGGCCTTTATTGGCTTCTGCGCAAACCAAGGAACAGCAGCCTCTTCCTCTCTCCTTTACTTTCTTATCAGTGGACTCCGGACCACCAGGTTTCTGTCCATTGAAGGACCTCAACAGACAACCTCACAGGAAGGAAGTGTTCTTGAGTTCAAGAAGAGGACTTTCCACAATTTGAAGAGAGAAAGTAATAAGAGGTACAATCACAAAGGAAAACATATAAAAACTGACATTTTCTGTCAGGTTAATTTTGTTTACAGAGATGAGTCAAACAAAAAAAAGCAGTCCCACAGATGTCCAGCCTAGACCTGTGGTTGAGAGGAGGAGGGGGAGCGGGGGAGGAATGGATTGGGTGCTTGGAGTCAGCAGACGTCAACTGTTACACAGAGAACGGATAAACAGCAAGGTCCACTGTAGAGCAGGGGGAGCTACATTCAATATTCTGTGATCAACCATACTGGGAAAGAAAAGAGAACATATATGCATACACACATACACATATAAACGAACATGAATACACATTCATATGAGCATATATGCTGTATATTTTGCTGTACAGCCAAAAGGAACTCAATGTTGTTAATCAACTATACTTCAATTTTTTAAAAGTCATCAGAACTAGAGGCATCAGACAAGTTTCAATAACAAAAATGGCGATACTCTTTGAAAGGGAAGAGGCTTTGCTGGCAGCGATGGAGAAGGAATGGTGTTCCCTGAGTTGCCCAGCATAGTCCCCCAGCCCTGTGGCATCTGGGCTTTGGTGCCAGGTTGCTGTGATGCTTCCTAGGGCCCTACTGGGTGACGGCAAATGTGACACCAGGGAATACTAAGAAAACGACATTTATGGCCATGTCACCCTTCACAGATGTGCTCAGTTACAGAGACTGGCAGGTGGCTTTTGATGACCCCATTTGTTCTTTAACAGCTGAAAGCAAACGTCTGCAAGTCGTCTCCCAACGAGGAAATAAAACTGAATTTGGAAGGACAGTCTGTGACTTGTTTCTCTGGCTGCATGCTGCTGGCAATGGCAGGCACCCAGAGTAAACACTCCATAAGCTCTTTCTTTAGGCAGTTATCAATTAGGACTTTATTTTGCTCATTCTAGCCCATGTTCCTCTGTAAATGGGCAGATAAATGCACTAGGTTCTGAAGAACAGAGAGGTTAGGGGTTTGTCCAGTTACTGTGTCCAGGGGGTACTGCCTGTCACCACACCAACCACTCCTGGGAAAGCAGCGGGGGACCCTGGCTGCATCTCCAAGACGTTTTCGCTGATGACTCTGAAGACATAATTACTGTCAAACCCAGAGAACTCAGAGTCATGGTCTGTGGTGGCAGATGAACTGTCCAGAACATCATTATCCCACTTATTTTCCACCTGCCTCTGAGTCAGTGTGGGCAAGTGAAGATTAAGTTGACTGAAGCAAAGAGACCGGAATCCACTCACGGCCTACTCCTTCACTGAACATCCACACAGTATAGACTGTATGGCCTGTCTCCTTCTGCTGGCTGGAAAAGGTAGAGGCAACTTGCCTTCTCTGACCCTCACATGGAGACTAACAGGAGTTTGCTAATAAGAAGCACCTCTTTCTTGGAAATTCTGGTTCTCTGGGCTTTGGTTTACTTGGTAAAGGTTTCTTGGAAAATAACTACTATGTTCTAAAAGCATATACTCTGATCCAGTAACAATAATTCTGCTGCTTGGTTGAGATCAGGCTTTTCATCTGAAGCCTCCTTATGAGATAGGCTGGGACCTGGGACCCTTTGCTGCAGTGCCGCCGTGCCTGCACCTGGATAGCCCTGTCCTGGAGCAACAACATACAAAGAAACTGCACGGGACGAGCAATAACTGCACGCACTTAGGGAAAACTCTGGATAAAAGATACAAAGAGACCAAAAAAGACACAAAGAGACCAAGTGCCACTTCTGAAGAGCCTGGAGCAAAAACAGGGCACTGGGCATGCCCCCTGCACACAACGCCCCCTAGAAGGGGTGGGCAGACCACCTGAGCCGCTCCTCTGGCCTGATCCCTAGACACAGCCCTATCCTCAGCCCTTACAAGGAACAAGATTCCGCTCCCCTCGGGGAGCTAGCAAGCAAGGGAACCTGTGGTTGGTTCTCTCTCCCTGCTGCTGCAGCAGGGTCCTCAGTAAAGCCTCGCCTAAATTTCTTGTCTGGACTCTGATCAATTTCTATTGATTAAGAAGGCCAAGAACTCTTGTCGGTAACACTGAAATGTTGATACATATTAACTGCGGAGTCACACAGGGTGGCATGGAACGCACCCTTGAGCAGTATGCATTGAGCCCTAACTCTGGTAGACTATATTGTCCTGTGCCTGGAGCTGGCTCCTGACTCAGTTCCTACTTAACATGCGTTGCATTGAAACAGCTCTCCTAGTTCTCTGCCTTCTGTTGACAGAAACACTCTTCTCATATAGTCTGTCAACTCCATGCCCAAAACTCCAGGCTAGCTGCCATTCTATGCCTAGTAACAATATCCAAGTCTTGGGACAAGATTCAAAGACCTTTAAGACATGACCGAACCCTTAACACAATCATCTGTACATGAGTCACTCTGCCCCACAACACCCTGTCCATCCCTACCTTTGTCATTCTGACTTTCATTAATTCTTTTAATTTTGATTATCTTGGAGTTACCTTCTCCTGACTCAGTCCCTTCTCGGTTTGGCAGAAGCTCATTCATTCTTCAACTCTAACTCAAATAAATGCTCCTGGCTAGAGCTTCCCCACCATTATGTCCTCTGATTCAAGCAGCATAAAATACTGTCTCTTGTTGCTTCTGCTGCTTTAGGTTTACAGTCTCCTGCAGCCTGTATCGCATTGTATTGACAGACATGTTAGTCTCTCTGAATTAACTGTGAATTATTTCAGAAGAGAAGTCATAATCCATTCATATCCTATTGACACTCAGCCTGCATATACTCACTACAGATAAAGAATGCCTATGCCACAAGGGAGCCACCTAGATGTCCACTGACAGATGAACAGATAAAGGACGTATATGCAATGGAATATTACTCGGCCATAAACAGAAACAGATTTGAGTCAGTTCTAGTGAGGTGGATGAACCTAGAGCCTGTTGCACAGAGTGAAGTAAGTCAGAAAGAGAAAAAAATACCATCTATTAACACATGTATATGGAATCTACAAAAACAGTACTGATGAACATTTGCAGAGCAGCAATAGAGACGCACACATGGAGAGCAGACTTGTGGAAACAGCAGGGAAAGAGAAGGGGGGATTGAGACAGTAGCCTTGAAAGATACATATCACCATATGCAAAGCAGACGGCCAGTAGGAAGTGGCTGTATAACACAGGAGCTCCGCCTCGAGCTCTGTGACAGCCTAGAGGCCTGGGAGCTCACGAGGGAGGGGGGCATAGGTATACCTCTGGCTGATTCACACTGTTGTATGGCAGAAATTAACACAACATTGCAAAGCAATTATCCTCTACCTAAAAATTAAAAGTAATGATAATAATGCCTATGCTGCAGGTGCTCATTTTTAAATGAAAGCATAAATAAAAATAAAAAATTTAATAGAATAATTGTTTAACATCTTCACAGAGTGTGATCTCCGAAATGTTTCCTTCTAACTTTGGGTGGCTTTCAGATGCCACTTCACTTTCCTAGGTTTCTTTCTCCTGATTTGAAAAGAGTGAGATCTCCTCAAAGAAGGCTTTTTAAAAATCTATCATCCTTTATTGGGAATAGAAAATTACCTCTGTGTGTGTGTTTATTAGCTGAATTCAGCACTGCTGTATTTATGTTTCAGAAGTAAACACAGTTTAAAGATTAAGGTGGTATCATTTCTTACAGGATCATTTGAATCAGTCTGCAGCCTACATCTTACGTAAACATATATCCTCTTGCCTAAGTATAGCAGGGTGTTAACATGCAGTCACAGCTGTGAGCTGAGCAGCAAATCCTGTCTTGATGTACCAAATGCCTAATTAATTGCTTTAAAAAGGAAGAGTTCTATTAATACTCCTTCTTCAGGAAGGAACTATGGTATTTTTAATGGAGAGATTTTTAACATCTTTTGATCCATTCTACTTTAACTTTTATTTCTTTAATAAAAGCACCAAGGGTGCAATTATGGGAAGATTTTAGTTGGAAATAAGCTATTTACTGAAATAGGGCTCAACGTGACAGCAGCAACCACCACCCAAGGGCCACCTTTCTCACCCCAGAATCAGAGACTCTGGAATCAGTGTTATCTTGAAGGGAAAGTAGGTTCAGAGGTGACCCACCCCTAGACAAAGCATAACTGGGGAATGGAAGTCATCTTCTTGGTCAGAGGTATTTTCACTAAATTTTGGTTAAAATTTCTGTTTTTACTTGAATTGTTTAAACACACACACACACACACACACACTCTGAGGAACAGGCTTAAAAAATTGTCTTAACATAATTTGTTTCAGCATCTAACACATATCCAAAACACTAGTTACTTAACCACTAACGATTGCAACAACAAATACAACTGTTTTTACACGGAAAAGTTTTGGATTCAAATGATTTATTTAGTTTACTAGTTCCAGCCAATGCCCTCAGAATAAATATGACTCAGCTCTGGGTCCCATCTTCATCCTGTGATTTGGGGATGGCCAGTCTTACCCTTCTCTAGCTGCTACTGCCATCTCCATGCTTACAAATTCCTGATAAGTGTCTCCAACCTAAACCTCTCTTCTGAGCTCCAGCTTTCTATTTTCAAGGAGGATCCTGCCTGAAATTTCAACTTGAATATTGAAAAGTATATCAAACATAGCATGTCTGAGTGTGACTTTCTGATGACTTCATTCTCAAACTTGGATTGTTCCACCATCCTAATTTCAGCAACTTGTTTTGCCATAAGCTGAATCCTAGGAATCACCCTTGAAAACTCCCTCTGTCTCACAATTACTGTCCAATCTTTCACCCTGTCCTGTCCATTCTGCTTCCTGAATACTTCTAGAATCTTTCCCCACTGCTCCATCTTCACAAATACAACTTAGTCCTGCCTACCTACTAAACATGACTAAACTGTTTCTAAGAGACTATATCCTCCTCTGTTACTTCCAATACAGTTCTGGACACATGGTCAACTCAAGGTGAATAATGGGTCATTCATTTAAACTGGAAATCTGTCAATGACATGTTTTACATTTCAATATGCATCAAGACCACAGGAAAAATTAAATTACTCTTCTCTCATTTAGTGATCTAGAACACTTTAGGATGCACAGGGGTTATTTTTCTCTCTTTTTTTAAAATTTATTTTAAAAAAATATTTATTTTTTAAATTTTACTTTATTTTACTTTACAATACTGTATTGGTTTTGCCATACATCAACATGAATCCACCACGAGTGTACACGTGTTTCCAATCCTGAACCCCAATCCCACCTGCCTCCCCATACCATCTCTCTCTGGGTCATCCCAGTGCACCAGCCCCAAGCATCCTGTGTCCTGCATCAAACCTAGACTGGCGATTCAACGAGCAGAGTGACAGGAAGCCTGGCTCAGCTTGAAAGTGGAGCTTTGGATTCTGAGTCTTTGAATCACATGCTGTCTTTGCATCACAACACACTCCCTTCATAACAAGCTTCATCAGCTGCATGATCCTCAACTCTGAGGGGCAGGGAAAGCATATGTAAACACTGTGTTGAACACATAATGCACGATGCATTCTAAAATGAATTCTCCACACCAGTCATGAAAAGCTGGTCTCTAATCCCAAGCAGTGAGCAGAGGTTTCCTGAAGTGGCATAGAGCCGTGGAAAGCAAACAGCTGCAAGTTGGAAGCCCCTGTCCAGTTTCTATTCTACCACAAAACAGGCGTGTGACCTTGAGCAAGTCAGGGGCTGTCTTGCTTTGCAAAGAGCTTCATTTGCAAAAAGAAGATACCAGCCCCTTACCTGCCAAACTCACAGGGTTTCTGTGAGTATTAAACCAAATGATGCTTATGAAAGTGTTTTATTTCTCCCATCTGAACTCCCACAGTCCTTTTAGGAAGTATCTTTTATTCTGTGTGCTATAGTAAAGAGATCAGTGGACTAGAAACTTGCATTAAAATCCTTGCTTATAATATTTCCTAATTCTATAGCTTCTTAGGTGATGCTTTGTCAGGTCAGTTCAGTCACTCAGTCATATCCAATTCTTTGCAACCCATGGACTGCAGCACGCCAGGACTCCATCACCAACTCCCAGAGCTTGCTTAAACTCATATCCATTGAGTTGGAGATGCCATCCAATCATCTCATCCTCTGTCGTCCCTTCTCCTCTCACCTTTACTCTTTCCCAGCATCAGGGTCTCTTCCAATAAGTCAGATCTTCCCATGAGGTGCCAAAGTATTGGAGCTTCAGCTTCAGCATCAGTCCTTCCAATGAACACCCAGGACTGATTTTCTTTAGGATGGACTGATTGGATTGCCTTGCAGTCCAAGGAACTCTCAAGAGTTTTCTCCAACACCACAGTTCAAAAGCATCAATTCTTCGGTGCTCAGCCTTCTTCACAGTCCAACTCTCACATCCATACATGACTACTGGAAAAACCATAGCTTTGACTAGATGGACCTTTGTTGGCAAAGTAATGTCTCTGCTTCTTAACATATTGTCTAGGTTGGTTATAGCTTTTCTTCCAAGGAGCAAGTGTCTTTTAATTTCATGGCTGCAGTCACTATCTGTGGTGATTTTGGAGCCCAAGAAAATAAAGTCTCTCACTGTTTCCCCATCTATTTGCCATGAAAGTGATGGGATAGGATGACATGATTAGCTTTTTGAATGCTGAGTTTTAAGTCAGCTTCTTCACTCTCCTCTTTCACTTTCATCAAGAGGCTCTTTAGTTCACTTTCTGCTGTAAGAGTGGTGTCATCTGCATATTTGAGGTTATTGATATCTCTCTAGGCGATCTTGATTCTAGTTTGTGCTTCATCCAGCCTGGCATTTCACATGATGTGCTCTGCATAGAACTTAAATAGGCAGGGTGACAATATACAGCCTTGACATACTCCTTTCTCGATTTGGAACCAGTCTGTTTTTCCATATCCAGTTCTAACTGTGGCTTGTTGACCTCCATACAGATTTCTCAGGAGGCAGGTCAGCTGGTCTGGTATTCCCATCTCTTGAAGAATTTTCCACAGTTTGTGGTGATCTACACAGTCAAAGGCTTTGGCATAGTCATCAAGCAGAAGTAGATATTTTTCTGGAACTCTCTTGCTTTTTCAATGATCCAATGGATGTTGGCAGTTTCATCTCTGGTTCCTCTGATCTTAGGTTCCTCTCCTAAATTCAGCTTGAACATCTGGAAGTTTTTACTTCAAGTACTGTTGAAGCCTGGCTTGGAGAATTTTGAGCATTACTCTACTAGAGTATGAGATGAGGGCAATTATGCAGTAGTCTGAGCATTCTTTGCATTGCCTTTCTTTGGGATTGGAATGAAAACTGAACTTTCCAGTCCTGTGGCCACTGCTGGCTCTAGGTGAGAGATACACCATAGTGGTTATCTGGGTCATGAAGATCTTTTTTGTACAGTTCTTCTGTGTATTCTTGATGCTTTGTAGACTTTCTGAACTGAGCCAGGAAAACTCATTTGTAAAACAGAGATTATCATACCAGCCTTATCTGAGAATCAAACGTGCTAACATTTGTGAAAGCAACAAACTTCTCTCTAAACATGAACTGGGAAATGCCTTCATTTCATTGATTTTCATTTCCAACTCACATGAATCCATCCCATGGATCCATCTGTCCCAGGCAATGACCAAGTGTTACAGGCACTTTCTCAACCCTGTTTAAAACTCATCACTACCTTACATGTTAGGCACTATTATTATTCCACATGAGGAAATGAAGGCATCAGTAACTGGTCCAAGGCCACCTGGGTAGTTCAATTCTGAGCTAGAATCAAAGCCCAAGAAGTTCAGTTTCACAGCCTCAAAGCCTTAACCTTTTGAATACACTGAGTCACACTCCATATATAATTTTAGATTACTGAATGGAAGGTATAACGTTCTACATACATGCTACTGTGCTTTACATAGTAAATAAAGGATGCAAATCAGCCTCACCATTAAGTCAGAGAATTATCAGAAAGAAGCCTGTCGAAGAAATCCATATCCTAATTCTGAAAATATCAAGAAAGTTGGATTCTCTCCCAGATTAATCCACTAACTGCTGAGAAGAAGCAGGTGTAGAGACGAGAACACCTGCTCCGGAGGCAGGCCTGCATCCACTCTTGGTGCCACCACGTGCCAGCTGTATAGCAGAGATATAAACCTCTTTAAGCCTCGTCTGGATAATGTTTTGCTGTGAGGATGAAATAAGATAATTTATGTAAGATGCCTGGTTCCTGATACCCGTGAGTAGTCAATAAATGCTTGCTCTCTGTGTCTCAGTGTGGACGCTTACTCTGTGGTCTTAGGGATGCAACTGACCCCTCCCTTAGGCATCAGCTGCTAGATGTTTAAGTAGCAGAAAGTTGGACTCTGATCCCTGAGATCATTCTGCATTCTAAGATTTTTAGGTAGTAGGGAGAGACAGCTGGATGTCTGTGAATTCTGGCTTTCAGGTTCTAGAATTTATGTTGGCCTCTGACTTATGCAATGAAAGCTCCTGAGGGGCTGAATAAAAAATGTTAACCGTGGCACTTGCATTACTGACACCATTAACCAGTCAGACAGATTAATGATAATCTGAGCTAGAGTAATTTGCCTGACAAAGCCATCGCAAATCTGAGGTGAATGTTAAATCCACTACCTTTTAAAAAGCTGTTGTGTTAAGGGGCTAAATAAACCTGTACGGGCAAATAAGCATCCCGGCTAATCGCTCAGAGACACATGGCTTCATGTTTGTTCTAGCTGAGAGCCAGAAAACAGAAAATGAACCACGTTAGTGGAATCAAGTTTCAAAATCAACTTTTTGTTTCTCAATTTAAAAAGTTTCCATTGAATTGCAGTCAGCGTTTTCATCTTCTCAGTAACACCGTTTGCTTTATTGGTTGAGGAAAGATCTATTAAGAATATCACATCTGCCTCTCCGCCACTTTTATCTTACCAGTTCCGATCAGTAAACGTCTGCAGAAGTCGGGAAACTAGACACTTGGATACAGAATTATAAATAAGATCCTGTCTCAATTGCTGGGGAGAGAAATACACATACAGTCAAACAAACACAAAACCAGATACAAGGTGCCAAATCCTTACCATAGTTACATAATCAAAATGAAAGGGGCAGATAAAGGAGAAATTGATGACTTCTGACCTATAGAACCCTGGAGAGTTTCACATGGCGACCGACATTTCAATTGGAACTTCAACTGAACAGCTATTGTGTGAGGTTTTACTGTAAGTTAGGCATTGCTCTGGGTGCTGAGAATAGCTCACTGAATAACAGTGATAACAACATTCTTGCCCACATAATGCTTATATTCTGGTGGTGAGAAAAGGGATTTAGGAAACAATAATTAAAAGGTAATAACTCAGTGGTGAAAAATAAGAATGAATGACATGGGGAAGGTTAGCAGTCAGGTAAAACTTCAAGAGAGGTTACCATCTCTGCAAAGATTTAGTGACAGAATGATCCATGTCCAATGTCTAGGGGAGGAGCATTCTAGGGAGACTGCAGAATTAGGACACTGGTCTCGAGGGAGAAGGATTCTTGGTATATAGAGGACATGCAGGGACGTCAGTATATAGAGGACATGCAGGGACGTCAGGCAGACTGGAGAGGAGTGAGTGAGTAAGAAAACAGTAAATACGAATGACAACGTTGGGAAGGTGACATGGGGCCAGATCAAGAAGGATTTCTGATAATTCTCTGAATGGGATAGGTAGTCACTGTGTGAACTCTAGGTTAACTCCAGCTGCTAAGGTAAGAATAGACTTGAGAGGTTGTAGCAATAGTATGGATGAGACTTGATGGTTGTAAGAAGTGGCAGGATTCAGTATATGTTTTATTTTCATTTATATAATCAACTTTTTTAATCATAGAAAATTTTGAACAATGCAAAATTAGACAGAATGATATGATGACCCACATTATTCCCATCAGTCAGCTTAAAACAAATCACAAAAGTCAGTCTTTTAGTATTATTTTTTTAGCAAAAATGAGGTATCCTATTTTATCAAGGATTCATGATATATTTTGGTGGTGCTGCTAAGAGTTGATGATGGATTTGATGTAGGGTTTGAGGAAAAAAAGATGTCTTAACAATTACTCCAAAGACTTTGGCTTGAGTAATGAGAAATATGCAGATTTTACTGAGATGGAGGAACCTCTGGCATGACAAAATTTTGGAAGGGGATTGAGGCTGAAGGAAAACAGATATTTCATTTATAAGTTTTAGATGCTCGTGACAAATCAAAGTTGAGAAATAAGAAAGGAATTGGGCTATATGATTCAGAACTGCAGGTAAAACATCAGGTCCAGGTATACACATTTAAAGGCATCAACATATTGACAAAATATTGATATAAAGTCACAAACTAGATGAAGTGATATCTCTAAAGTCTGAGTTCTAGGGGCAACTTAATATTCACAGGTCAGGGAGACTAAGAGTACATGCAAAAAAAAAAAAAGCCTGAAAATGAGTGGCCACAAGACTGGAACAGAGTCAGGAGAATGTGTATTACAGAATCCAAGGGAAGAATATGTTTAATGACAGGGGAAGCGATCAGCAGTGACAATATTCACTAACGATCCAAGTAATGAGAGGACCAGGAACTGACTACTGGGTTTAGCATCACGGATGCCACCTGGTAAACTCTGATAAGACTGGTTTCAGTAAAATACTAGGGATAAAATCATAGCTGGAATAGGAGGTAAGGTATTGGAGTAAAGTTAGACAAGGCTTCCCTTGTGGCTCAGTTGGTAAAAAAAAAAAAAAAGAAATCTGCTTGCAATAGGGCTGTGTGTGAGAGAGGCTGACTGCTCTGTGCAATGTAACTCCCAGATGAGTAGTTGAGAATTTCAAGACTGTCGGCACAGCCGCATATTTTCTCCCAGGTATATTCAGCTCCAAGAGCACAAGAAAGAGTAGACAGAAATTTAGTTTACCGGAGTTTTTTTTTTCCCCCCCAAGAAACTAATATTAAATGAGAATCACAAGCAAAGCATTGTGATTTGTATGTCAGAATTTCTAAGCATCGACTGTGGGATTTGAGCTTTTAACAAGTGAAGGAGAACATGAAGGAGGAGGGCCCATGGAAGAATCAGTGAACTGCAGGGTCCCCATGGAATCAAGGTTGGTTGTAATCAGAGTCTTAAATGGACGTTTATACAACTTCTATTCTGAGTACTATTTTCCAGGAAACTAGGAGAAAGGTCAGTTAAAGAGGGGGAGAGGGGGAAGGTACTGGAGACTTGAGAAGCGAGAAACAGGAAAATCAGAGAAAGGATGATGTCTGCAAGTGAGAGCATGGAGACTTTGCAGAGGGCTGTTGACAAGAATTGTGGCGTGGCCAGAGGAATAACGGCCCAGGAGGGTATGGAGGATTGATCCATGGGTTTGAAAGGTAAGGAAGATATCAATAGATGAATAAAGGATACAATGTTTTTATTAGCAGGAAAAAGTGAGCACCTTTGAACATGAGTGGTTCATATAAAAGATGGCAACCCTTTGTTACGGTGATACAGCCATCAGCTTTGAGCCTTATTTTCAGCCTTTTCCATATTGTCTGTCTTAGAGCTCAAACAATTTTAAGACCTGCATCCTGCCACTGTGCAGAGACTAACTTGGAAGCTTTCACTAAATTCTTTCAATTTGTTTCACAGCCATTCTGATAAGCAGAATTCATGTTCCCTTCGCCCATCACAGCAAAGAGATGTTATTCCTGGTTTTTACATAATTAAATTCATAAAACTCACATCTGATAAAATCGTGGTACCATTTCCAAATCTAGCCATTTGGACATACGTGGTATATTTTTAACCAACACAGGTTAGAGGAACTACACTCTGTCTATGTATAGATTGCAGACAGATTTCCATTCAAGGGAATATGGTGGTAGTAATGTGCATGTCTTTATATAGAAATTTGATCATATTTAAATTTAAAACACTTTCACATTGTTTAAGCAGTGAAGTGAGTGATCCAAACTGTATTTCAAAAAGATAGCTTGAGACAGTGAGGGGGATGGATTACAAGGGGAGAAACTATTGTCAGAGATCTTATAAGTGATAGTGGAGATAGCCGAAAGCAAGGAGATATGGCTGAGCTGAGGCCAAGATAGACACGAGGGGACCTGGTGACTAACGGCGGTGCTGAGAGCTGGCGGAGTGAAACGGGACTTGGTTTTTGTCGCTTGGGCAACAGGATAAAGGGACAAACATAAACCAAGAAAAGTGAAGAAAATATACACTCAAGGAGGAGACAGTGAGTATGGTTCTGGGCAGGCTGAATTTAAGATGCCTCCAAGAAACCCATGTCAACAGAGAGAAGACAAGTGGGCAAGAATTATTACCTCCAGTCTTCACAGCTGCATGCAAGGAACTTAAGAGGCTTCTCCTAAGGTCACAGAGTTAGATAGCTGCAGAAACAAAGGCCTGCTTCTTCACAGTAATGAATGACCCCAGGGAACACAGGCCATAGGCGTTAGGGTATTTCTTTCCTTTCATGGTAGAGGCAGGTCAAACCGTAAAAGAAAACAGAGACTTAGAAAGGATATATTTTAACAGCTGCTGTGAACTGAGAAGAAAAGCATTTTGAAACGCAGCAGGAGAGAAGTTTCAGTGTGCCATCCGATTATCACACTGTAGCCTTCTGAACTAAAGACCACTCCCGCCAGCCCAGTATACCATCCCTTTCCGACCCTGAAGGATTCCTAAAGATCGCCGTGTGTCTAAAGCACTCAAGTTTGAAAGACTAGAGCCTGACACTTTGATCCGGGCTCCCCCACCGCATGCCTTCAAGAAGGGCAGGTAATAGTAGTGACGGCCATCCCGTCTCTTCTCCCGCAG
This sequence comes from Madoqua kirkii, assembly GCA_006408675.1. Taxonomy (NCBI): domain Eukaryota; kingdom Metazoa; phylum Chordata; class Mammalia; order Artiodactyla; family Bovidae; genus Madoqua; species Madoqua kirkii. The sequence goes on along the minus strand of SJYC01112576.1, from coordinate 7,205 downwards.
AAGAAAGAACAGTCATCACTAGGATTAACGTGAGCTCAGACCTGCGGACACTGGGTCCCAACAGGACACGTGTCCATTCTTGGCCTTTCTGCCTCTCTAGCTCCCTTTCTTCTTCCCTCATGCTCCTCTAAAACGCTGCACATTCAGAGATGCATAAAACAGGTCATATTTCCCTCATGGCCACTTTGGACTAGTTATTTAAGAGGAGGTTTACTGTGGAAGGAAAGATTTGGGAATTGGAACTCAGCCAAGTCAACAGATATTTTGTAAAGATCCTAGTTACCCTATCAAAATCCTCATCCACTAAAGAATTTAATGATGCTGTTCCCTCTCTGTGTGAGAGGCACAGGCAGGTCCACTGAGTATATTTGAAAATAGGTGTTCTTGTCTACAGAACCTTGGAATTTGGCAACATAATATTTCTTTGATGTAAATTCAGCTTTTACGTGCTCATCTTTTAATCATATTTAATGGGCAATATTAAAGAAAAACAAATATAATGAGGAGAGAAAATTTTAAAATGCTTTAAAAATGGAATGGGAAGCTCCGTTAAGAAAACTCCTTAGCTTTCTGATTCATTCCAAGTGAGATATTTACAGAATGGCTTTATGCTTTAATATTAAATAAAAGTTCCAAACACTGAACATGCTTAAATGCAAATATACCTGTTCAAGTGCCAATAATTAATGATAGATAACAATTTACACCAATCATATGGGCATTTGATAAATATAACAAGACTCCATTTCAAGCAATATGGCTAACTGGATAGTATGTGAAAAAATGCTTTTGTTACAGCACACCTAAAATACTGGGAAAATTATTCAAAATATCTTTTACAAAGAAAAAAAAACCCATGAAAATGCTGGCAGCAAAATAAGAGAATTACAGTGGGAAGGCAGACTTGTAGGATGACTCTTTAACTCAGGGTACTTGCCCATCAATAGAAGTCTAGACCTACAAATTTTAGAAACTAAAAGAAACAAAGTTTGTAGTTAAAGTAGGGTATAAGGTCTTATCAAAGAACCCTGCATATAGCCAGGATCCTGAAAAAAAGCAAGCTTCAGTGGAAAATGAAAATGAAATGAAATTATGTCCCAGTGTCAGTTTTAACTTAGTTGGAACGGGGGGAAAAAAAAAACCCTCTTAAAATTGCTTAACACAAGTCTGCATTTACCCACTTAAGCTGATATGTTAAAAATGGTAGAAAAACAAATACTTAATGGACTTTCTGGTAACTAATGAAATATCAGTATGAGACCTGCCTCCTTGTTGGCTCCATCATAAAGAAGCCTCCTGCAGTATGAGAGAGCTGGGCTCAGTCCCTGGGTCTGGAAGATTCCCTGGAGGAGAGCCTGGCAACCCAGTCCAGTATTCTTGCCTGGAGAATCCCATGGACAGAGGAGCCTGGTGGGCTACAGTCCATGGGGTTGCAGTCAGACACGACTGAGGAACTAAGCACATGAGGCCTGCGTGGACCAAATACATCTTAACAGAAACTTGGTTTAACATGGACTCATTTTGGGAAAGCAAATCTTCCCAGGAGAATGTACTTTAAATCTGGGCCTCAAAAATTCCCTCAGACAAATTTCTAAGGACTAGAGCTCACAGTCAAGAATAACACAAATATGGGAAGAAAAATAAGCTCCAATGAAAAAGAGTAAGAAGAAACATATTGCTGAATCAGACACACAAAGACAGCAGACATTAGAATGGTCAAATGTAGACCATAAAATAGACGTGATGAATTTAAAGAAATGAGATATTATATACAGTTTATTCTTATAGACTGGAACTTAACCAATATCTATTACAGATTACAAAACAAATCTCAAAGCCTTAAAATCATGAAACACTTTAAGGAAGAAAAAAAATCAGAAAACAAAATAAAACAACAAAGAAGCTTGTAATTACAACAGTAGCTTGTAATCTTGAAACTGGATATATACAGTGCAATTTTGCCTAGACAATAATATTAAAGACTCTTACCCTTGAGTGACTTTTATAATTGCAACCTAATTTAATCATAACAAAAACTTATTGTCCATCCTAAAGGAAATCAGTCCAGAATATTCTTTGGAAGGACTGATGCTGAAGCTGAAACTCCAATACTTTGGCCACTTGATGCGAAGAGCTGACTCACTGGAAAAGACCCTGATGCTGGGAAAGGTTGAAGGCAGGAGGAGAAGGGGACGACAGAGGATGAGATGGTTGGATGGCATCACCGACTCAATAGGCACGAGTCTGAGTAAACCCCAGGAGTTGGTGATAGACAGAGAGGCCTGATGAGCTGCAGTCCATGGGGTCACAAAGAGTTGGACAAGACTGAGAGACTGAACTGAACTTAACTTTGCCTGTTGCTACTGCTACTGCTAAGTCGCATCAGTTGTGTCCAACTCTGTGTGACCCCACAGACGGCAGCCCACCAGGCTCCCCCATCCCTGGGATTGTCCAGGCAAGAACAATGGAATGGGTTGCCATGTCCTTCTCCACTGCATGAAAATGAAAAGTGAAAGTGAAGTCGCTCAGTCGCGTCCAACCCTCATTGACCCCATGGACTGCAGCCCACCAGGCTCCTCCATCCATGGGATTTTCCAGGCAAGAGTACCGGAGTGGGGTGCCACTGCCTTCTCTGTAACTTTGCCTAGACAATATTAAAGACACCTGCTCTTGAGTAACTTTTATAATTGCAACCTAATTTAATCATAACAAAAACTTTTAAGGTAAGTACTACTAATTTCTCTTTATTCAAGAATGAAATGAGGCTCAGAGCAGTTATGTGGTTTTCTGGAGATCACCTCATGTCAGTGACACGGCTGAGACTGCAACCTCACCGCACTGGTTCTCCCACATTTGATTCTATCAATAGGTAGCTTAATTCTTAATTAAGAATTCTGCTTAACACTTTGAAAATCAAAGAGACTTAAACAAAGCCTGATAGCATATATTTACATGCTGGTCTTTTTTCAAAGAAGTTTTCTATAAATAACTGAATTTGCACCAGACACCTCACCCTGCTGTTATAAGAAGCACCTCTAAAGTTCTTAGATGCACAAAGAGAGGCTTTGGTACTGAAACTAAAAATCGCATGTACACAGCTTCTACTGGATGCATTTTCTTTTTAGGAATGAGGGAAAATCTCCCATTTTTGAGCCATTCTTTTACACCAACTCAATTGCATGTAACTTTATACATATATTTAAAAGATGCAGTTTTGTAAATATTTAATATTCTGCTGCTTTGATTTTGAATTGTAAGTGTCAAATAGTCTATTTGGGTTTTTTAAAAAATGTTTTACTACATTTTGTTTAAAAGGAAAAGTTGTACATTTTTTAGAATGTTTTTATGAGTAGATTCAATGTACTGAAAATAAAAAAATAAAACCCCTGAATTTGCTTCTGTACACAATCCTGCTTTAAAAAAGCCACACAAGCAACTCAGTTATCTCCACTGAGTAATGAGTGACAGGCAGAGGACAGAGATTGCTCACAGTCTCCAAAATCCTGCTCAAGACCTCTGGCCACCCTCACCCCACAGTCTACATGTAAAGACATGGTGGGTTAAGCTTAATTTCTTGGCTGTACCTACCTGTTGTCACTTCCCTGGAGTAGAAGACCGTGAAAGTTTGAATGTTGCCTTTTGTTTCTGCAGGTGGGCGCCAGCTGAGACGGACAAACCGACTAGAGACCAGGACGGGGACCACGTCTCTAGGAGCGGATGGGAGGACGCTGGAGCTCAGGATGGCTACGAAGGAAGGAGAGGAGGCTGTCAGAAGTGAGGGGATATGAGCAGGAAACATACAGGAAGGCAAGGAAGGCCCGTCAGCAAACAGGGAATGGTGCACTCCCACCCATTCTAAAGGAAGGAAGGAAAGAGAAACCAGAGATGCAGCAGTGGAATTGAAGGTGTATTCGAGAGTATATGTTAATTTCAAACTGCTAAATTATCCCTCCCCCACTACTATATTTAACATAGATAACCAACAAGGACCTACTGTGTAGCATGGGGAACTATGCTGAATTTTTTAGTAACCTATATGGGAAAAAAATACATACATATATAACACACACACATATATTTCAGGGAAAAAAACATATATATCCAAATCACTTTGTTGTACAACTGAAACTAAACAATATTGTAAACCAACTATAGCTCAATAAAAAAATGTATTAGGATTTCTTGGGGTTCATAAAATATTGGCAAACTAATAACACTATTCTATCATATATGGCCAGTTTCTACTGCTAAAGGGATTCATGACCATAAGCAAAAATATTCAGTTTCAGCATGAAACAGGGAATACAGACTTACTACAGGTATTTTTTGTTTTGGCTGAACCCTGTGGCTTGTGGGATTTTAGTCCATCAACCAGGGATTGAACCCAGGCACCAGCAGTGCTGAGTCCTAACCACTGGCCTACCAGGGAATTTCTTCCAAGTACTGATACATGCTTTAGATAACCAAGCAGTTACTATAAAATCTTATTCCACTCTGACTTCCCATTTACATCATTCCAGATACAATGTGAAGGACCTTGTTTTACTGTTTCCAATGAGCACACAAAATTAAAAGTAGCAAACTAAATGTTGAAAGATATAACAAGTAGAAGCAATGCTATAGATGGAAAGACTGAAAATTCCACGGGACATCAAGAATTACCATTGTACCATACTTGTTGAGTATCACCATATTTGTATCCAAATTCAATGACTGTTATTTCTAGGAACAACTGAATCATCCACAGGTGGAAAACTGGTTTTTCAAATACCTTAGAGGCTTTAACAGATGTTTGCAGTTAAATGAGAATGTGTTTGTGTGTGTGCATGTTTGTGAATTCATAATTAATATTTGCTGGATATTTCCTGCTTATTTGTTCAAGTCCCCAAGTCTAAGGAACATATATTTCATTTTGACAGGTGATTTCTGGCCCCAAAGCACAAGTACCCATTTGTCTACATTTAATCTTCAAACTGGCTTTGGTGGGCCATGATCTCTAATTCTTACTGAAGTTAGTCTCCATTCTTCCATTTACTTTCTCCAGGGGCTAGTTGAGTGGGCATTTCTGCTGTGAACTAAACTCCCGTTCACTGGAAAATCCATCTGGGAGGCAGGGGGTTCTCTTATTTCCCAACAGTCCTGGACACTTAACCAATTTACAATACAGTTAGAAAGAGAGGTTTTCAAGAGCTGCAAAAAACTTTCGGTTATTTCTAGCTACACAGATTCTTAGCCAGCTTCTATGCAGATACAATTCCCCCCTTGCTTTCTTGATCAGCACGGTATCTGAAATGAATGGAAGACTGGTGGTGAGTCAGTCAACTTTCATGATGGAGTAATAAGGGGAGGGGACAGACTGATGCCAGGTAAGGAGCATCTCTGTTAAGAACACCGGTGTTAAGCTCCTTGACAAAAACCTTTGCTTCCGCACACCGTGGACAGCTCAGACTCTCTCGCTGAAGTGAATTTATCACTCCCGCTCAGCCTGTGTCTCCTCCAGGGCCGCTTGACCTAGCTGTGTCTACACGTCTTCTCAAATCTGTAGCCTACAACCCTAAACAGGCATCCCCTCTTCCTGCCTGTCCCTCACGCCCCTGCGAGGATTCTCCTTCATGGAGGCACCTGCTACCTCGGTTCTATCTATCTCCGCTTCTCTCCACACTGTCACTCTCTCTCACCAGACTCGCCACAACGGCCTTCCAGATCCCCCGTTTACCTTCCACTCATCTCCCTGAATTCATTCTCTGTACAGCGACCAGCATCAGCGTGCATGGAGACACACCGGCTCATCACTCTCATCTTTCTCCTCTGGGCTTACTCGTTACAGCTGAGAAACGCAAGCTTTGCAATCTGCCGCTGGCCTTGCTCCTGTCTGTCGTTTTTCTTGGTTTGCCTCCCGCGCACAGAGGCCCCGAGTGCGCGCGCTTTATTTGAACGGTGATCCCCGGAAAGACCCGTGAAGAGCCGGGAAGGAAACGGGCCGGGAGGGAAGGCTGGAAAGAGGGAGCCCCCTGGAGGATTGGCACCGAGGGGGACTGAAGCGCGCCCTCCCTGCACAGGCCTCCGGACACACCCTGGGGGTTTATCTACCTACTGCCTCCACCGTAGGCTGAGTGTAATTCCAGAGCATTCGCCTTTCCGCACAATAGCCTCAACGTGTCCTGTTGCCAGAAAAAGAACAGCTCTGGGCAGAGACTTGCTCAGGTTCACATTAGCTCTAGCCCCTCGGCAAATATTCAGCCAGCACCTATCCTCCGCAGCCCTCCTAGGGCGGAGGGGATGAGGCCACTCTTCTCCTGGGGCTCCCCTGGGTGCACACTGCATTTTGATGCTGATACTGAGCATGCTGTCTCCAGGCTGAACCACTTGCAATTCCCCAGGGCCGCGGCACAGGCAGTTCCCACTTAAACAAGTTCATTTCATTCACTTAAACCCTCTTTTCTTCTTGACTTACTTTAGGTGTGTTTTCTCTGTAAAGACTGACTCATAGTATTTGTAGAATAGCTAACAGACATACAGTTAATATCTAACATAAATGTGAACGTTTGAAAATCAAATAATGAATAATTTTATTAAAAACAAGATTCAACCTGACAATAAAAGGAATGAACATTTAAATAAAATCTAAAAGTCAGAATAAAGTCCATTTAAAAATCTGTCAGGGAGCAAGACTTTAAAGAGTGTTCGTATGTAGTATTAGTCAGGGTATGGCAAGCTCTGTGCTGTCAGCTGAAGTCTGTAAGAATACAATCTCTTTAGAATTCAATTTGGCAAAAGGCTTTAGAATGAAAAAAATATTCACACCATTTGACCAAACACTCTCATGTCTATAAATTTATCACTTCAAAAATAATGAATACCTCCATTATCAAGGCATCCATGTGAAATCACAGACAGTACATTTTCTCAAAGGTAATACCTATACATCTCATCAGTTTAAAGAATATGGGATCCTTTTAAGACTTTTTACAAAAAAATTTTTTTAAACAAAATGTAAACAATGATGACTTGGAAAAATCTTTTGAGAATTTTTAAGAAGTCAAAAAGATAAGCTTTAAAATAATAGGAGATAAATTTTCAAATCCTTCTTCCCTAAGAGCACTCTGCTTATGGGGGTACCACATCAAAAATGAGCTGGTTTCTCCATCCTTCAGGGGCTGCCAAGAAGGAAACTGCTGGGCGGAGTGAGGAGCTGGGGGGGTGGG
>SJYC01112575.1:0-53651 GCA_006408675.1 Madoqua kirkii | reverse complement strand
AATTAAAAAATAGTGATCGTAAGTCATTCTTCACTTAATACTTGAGAGCACTTAATTAACTCTATAACATTTCATTAAATCTGTCTTTATATAAAATAATTTATATTGTGTTAGCATCCAAACATAAGTCACCAACATTTATTAAACGTCTACAACTTTCTATTGTTATGCTTGGAGTGAAGAATTATTTTTAAACCATGAATTTTGTCTTAAAGGAAAATTTGAAGACATAAGGTATATAAAATGTAAGACAATTATAAAGTTTGAGGCAGTCTCTTACTTACAATTTCCATTCTAAATTTTTTGTCAGGGCGATTGTTCAGAAATGAGACCACACTTTTCCACTAAAGCATTTCCAGTCTTTTCTCAGAAACCTATTTAATTGATCAATCTATAAACCGTCCATAGTAATAGTGGTATGGAATTGAATGATACATGTTGAAATTTTCTTTAACAAATCAATGGATGCATTCAGTCATAAACTGACTTGATATTCACAGAGGGAAGAGGATGTGCAAGGCAAGGGGTGAAGAAGACCTGTTTCAATCTATTTCCGGATTCCAGAGAGGAAGGCTGGCCTGGGAATCTCCCTGCCCCTCCTTTGCCCTCAAGGACCCATCTCCTCCCACCTTCAACACACGCTTTCCATCCCAGGTTACTTTTACAGTTGCCTTGAACAGCAGTAAGCCTGATAAAGATGAAAGTCTCTAGGGTGGAAGAGTAGCCTTGAGGTGTTTCCAAAGGCCTTGGGGCTGCAGGCTGTCTTCCTGCTGCCTCTTGGCTCTTCAAGCTGAATTTTCTGGGTCCCGTGAAAACCTGGGGCCTTTACCTCTGCTACCTCCGTGTGCTGAACTTGAGGTGGATGGCCTTCCTCCTCCTAACTGCTTCGCAGCCCTGACCTGACTTCTTCAGAGTTCAGCCTAGGAGTCACCTCACTGATCCCCATCCTGGCTTAGGGGCCTCTGCTGAGCTTTCACAGAATGAGAATAAGCATCCCCTCGGGGCGTTTCTTTGGAGAAGGCAATGACAACCCACTCTGGTATTCTTGCCTGGAAAATCCCATGGATGGAGGAGCCTGGTAGGTTGCAGTCCATGGGGTCGCTAAGAGTCAGACACGACTGAGCGACTTCACTTTCATTTTTCACTTTCATGCTTTGGAGAAGGAAATGGCAACCCACTCCAGTGTTCTTGCCTGAGAATCCCAGGGACGGGGGAGCCTGGTGGGCTGCCATCTATGGGGTTGCACAGGGTTGGACACGACTAGAGCGACTTAGCAGCAGCAGCAGGACACCTCCTCCACCGCACTGTGGTGGTCTACTCACGCTTTGGCATCTTATCCTAAAGAAGATGCTTGGTAAGAGTAGGAACCAGGTCTAAACCATTCACCACAGCTTAATTCCCAGATCTAAACTGCAGCTATTTAATCATTCCTGCAAGATTAGCTAAATGAAAGGCTTTACAAATTTGTCAAATTACAAGGTTTAGACTTGATCAGATTTCTTCATTAATACTACCATGAAAATGGGTAGTTGAGATTAGGTACAGGCAGGGGACTGAGCTATCACTGCAAACTGGCTATGTTATTCATTATCGCTCTGCTAATAATTATCAGGGCTTCCCTGGTGGCTCATGGTCAAGAGCCCACCTGTCAATGCAGGAGATGTAAACTTGATCCCTGGGTCAAGAAGATGCCCCGGAGAAGGAAATGGCAACCCACTCTGGTATTCTTGCCTGGGAAATCTCACGGACAAGAGGAGACTGGCAGGCTAGTCCATGGGGGCCACAAACAACCTGGGCACAACTTAGTGACTCAACAAGAGCAACAAATAAATCACAAAGTGGAGTGAAAAACTGAGCTCAGAGGAAGGTTTCCAGGGAATGTAGGTTAAGGATGAAAATACTTCATTTTGGATCAAATGGAGTGGGAGAGTATCTTTCTGTAATCAAATGATGTGCCAAACAATCGTAAAAGTTATGTTTATGTGGGAATAATTCCAACAGCGATAACACTTTCATTAAGAAGCAGAAAAGAAGCCAAGAAAGCTGGTTTGTCCTGATCTGGGGATCTATTATAAGAAATGTGATGCTTATCCCAGGATTGTACATCAAAGAGAATTGCCAGACCAAGGTTGTGTGCTAAGAAGAATTACCTATGGCCACACAGAGAGACAAGAAGAAAAACAAATTCTAGAAAGTATTATCATCTCAGCAAGAGAACTACATCTCTCAGAACTTAAAAGCTTTTCAAAAGACAAAATGAGAAGAAAAAACAGTATCTGGTGAACTGGTCAACCAGCATCTTTGTGAATGAATATTTTTAGTCAAAGCTGTATACTGTATATATGTAAACACATACATTATATGCTTTTAATGCTTTCTTTCTTTTCCCTTTGTTTAATTAGGAAAATACCTTTTAAAGAGCTTACCCAAAATGTATGAAGGGCCACAGGCAGTTTTTGGAGGTGGTCAATCCAGTATTTATGTAAACAAATGGTTGTGACTAGAAAACCATGATTAAATAGATAAGATGTCAGATCTCTGCTCTGAAGCTTTGTGACTATGTGACTTGTATTTTTCTGTGTAGTTTTTTCTTTTAATTTATCTGAAATGGGAAGTTATTTATCTTCTCAAAAGCTTCTTTTCCACTTTTAAAAACCGATCCAAAACATTTACTATGCTGGGTTAAGTGACGGCGAGAGATGAATTTTAAGGGTGCCGCATTCCCAAGTCTATACTTTGTATTCAGTAAATAGTGGTTTTTAAACTTCTCTATCTTTGGATGCAGGGAGCAGAAAGTCTGTTTTGGCTGGCCCAGTGTCAAGCTATCTGTCTAGAAATCTAGAAATCCTACTAGAAAGGCTCTAAGAACGATTTGGGCTCTGATAGGTCAAGTGATGTGGAGACAAGAGTGCTTCCTATACCCAGGGACAGAAGCTGGTCCCTCAGTCTCTCTCCAACCCTGACAGAGGTGGGGTGGGGGGAGTGGAACCATCCTTTGATTTCTCTTTTTCTCATCCCACATGGCCCCTCCTGTAGGAATTTGCTTCATTTCAGGTCTTTTTTCCTTCCCTGGATTTCCTTGCTAATCATGGTACCCTTTTCATCTTGTCACTGCTCCAGGGCTTTGTGAGACCTTTGTAATCATCTCTCCCATCAACATCTCTCCCTAGCACCTTTCACCAACTGCAGGAAAGCTATGCTTCTATCCAACCCCCAGCTCCCTTTGTTTCCAGCTTTTTCTGTTGAGTTGATGTCACTGAATTCCTAGGCATTGTTTATCCTTTCTCGATGCCTAGGGACCCCAAACATGCCCTTTCAACCATTTCCCTTCATCAGAGCTTCCTCAAGGGATAAAGACTGACAAGCGGCACCGCTCCTTCCAACCCTCGTGGGACTTTACCGTCACTCACCTCATCCCAACCATATAGTGTTTCGCCCCAGCTGCCCTGCCACCCTCTTCTCCAGCCACAGAGAACATCCAGAGAACACACCTCAGATACATCTAAAGATACAAATCAGAGGGGCAGGCTTCAAGAAGCAGGGCTTTTCCGTGCAGTTTCCTTTGGTAATAAGACAATCAATGAAAACAGCAGACAGGCTCATTTGCTAACGGAAAAAAAAAAAGCTCAGTGCTAGAGCATTTAGATATTTTTTGTTAACTAATTGAATTTTTCCAGTAAGAAACTCAAGGAAATGTAAATTGAAGGTGAAAGTCACTCAGTTGTGTCAGATTATTTGCAACCCCATGGACTTACACAGTCCATGGAATTCTCTAGGCCGGAATACTGGAGTGGGTAGCCTTTCCCTTCTCCAGGGGACCTCCCCAACCCAGGGATCAAGCTCAGGTCTCCCGCATTGCAGGTGGATTCTTTACCAGCTGAGCCACAAAGGAAGCCCAAACTGAAGGTCAGTCAGTTCAGTTCAGTTGCTCAGTCATGTCTGACTCTTTGTGACCCCGTGGACTGCAGCACTCCAGGGCTCCCTGTCCATCACCAACTCCCGGAGCTCACTCAAACTCATGTCCATCAGGTTGGTGATGCCATCCAACCGTCTCATCATCTGTCGTCCCCTTTTCCGTCTGCCTTTGATCTTTCCCAGCACCAGGGTCTTTTCAAACTGAAGGTGATGCAAATTAAATAAGAACTAATGGTTTAAGTCACTCTCTTTAGTACTGCAGGTACTTTCAGTGACTGCTTTTGCTGTTTCAGAATACCAAATAACAAGGGAATAAAACAAAACAAAACACAAAACGCCAATTACATTTGATGGTTCACTGAGTTCTACTGATGACAAACTTTCAACTCAGTCCATTGATTTAAAATAGGTTTTCAGGTTATACTTAAGGGTGCTGTGTAAGTGTAGCACGGACATGCTCACTGCCAGGACGGCTACTTTCAACATTATGAAGTGTTGTTGAGAATCAGAGTTTCAGACAGAAAGGCTGGCCAGATGTTATGTCTCCTACGGACAGGATGAGAGTGGGTGTGGGGGCGCTGAAGGCTGGGGACTGGCAGGACGGGAGGGTTCCTGGGCATCTTGCTGCCGCACACTTGGCTCTAACCTCTATCTACTCACCTTGGAATTTTACAGCTACCAGAGCAAAGGGAAATAAAGACAAAAAAGAATAATGGAGGACATGAAGCAACGAGAAATTAATACTTACTTCAATCAAGTTTATACAAGTAGAGCCTTATCTCACTGCTATACAGCCACCAGAAAACGGAGCGTGGGCACGAATGGTGGTTCCTTAGATCACTCCGCTCCCTCTTTTTAAAAAGAAAAGTTACTGGAAGATAGTCGATTTGCAGTGCGTTGTGTTAGTTTCAGATGTACATCAAAGTGAATCAGATATATATGTATATCTCCGGTCTTTTTTTGATTATTTTCCCTATAGGTCACTACAGAGCATTGGGTAGAGTTGCCAGTGCTATACAGTAGGTCCTTATTTGAATGTGTCCTTCTAAGCCTATATACGTCTATTCTAGTCCCCTCTCTAGGAAGTAAGATGCTGGGTGTGGAGAAATTGCAACCACAGTGGAGTGAGTACTCGTGTATGCTCATTCTTTGCTCTTTCCAAACGAAAAGTGAGGAAAATGGTACTAAAGCTGTAATCCAAAAAAGAAGCTTATTGGCCTGAACATAGCATTCATTCTCCAAATCCATTAAGTAAAAAAAAAAAAAAACAAAAAAAAAACAAAAGAAATAACCACTAGAGATGACTGATTAATAAAGACTCATTACATAATCATAAATTGTGGATACGCATCAAATGCCAGTATTCTCCTCGGTCATGCTAAATAGAACAATATTAATTCTTACAGAAAAACTAGATCTTTTAAAAAGTCTTGTTAGTATTTTTTTTTAATCATTCAACGTGTTGCTTTACCTAAAGACCCATATCAATTAGAATTATAGTTGGAAAATTTATCCAATAATTCAAAAATAACAAAAGGCATGCAAAATTCTGAAAAATAAGATACAGGTATTCATTCACCATAATAAAAGTATCTATTTTAAGTTTGACTCCTGGCTACTACACAGCTGAAGCAAAATACTGGGTTGGCCAAAATGCTGGGTCAAGCTTTTCACACCGTCTTACAGAAAAACCTGAACAAACTTTCCAGCCAACTTAATATGTGCTTGACCTGTGTTTACATGTTCACCAGCATCAAGTAAGAGAAAGGATGGATGCCATTTTTTTTCTGAATTACAGTAAAAAAATCTTGGGATTGTAATTAGGAGACAGCCTATATTCTCCATCAGTTAGTGGCTGGGCAAGTGTGCAAATGGGTTAATCCCTAAAGTTGCCATTAACTAAGGTTTCATCATCCTAGGAAGCAACAGTGACTCCTATCTCTGTTTCTTCTCTCTCTTCCTTTTTCTACTTTTTAAGAACTTTCTCTTTTTCCCCCCTTTTTCCTTTGAAAGTGACTCATCTACATTTGAGACTGAATTTGGAATCCAATGACAGCTTTCCTTATGGCTCAGTGGTGAGAATTCACCTGCCCGGGTAGGGGACGGCTGCCATCCTTCGTTGGGGAAGAGTCCACGTGTCATGGGGCCACTAAGCCCATGCGCCACAACTGATGAAGCCCATGAGCCTCAGCGGCTGAAGGCTGTGCGCCCCGGAGTTTGCGCTCTGCAACGAGAGACGCCACCGCAATAAGAATTCCAAGCCCAGTAACCAGAGAGCAGCCCTCACTCCCTGCAACTAGAGAAAGGCCACACGCAGCAACGAAGACCCAGCATCGCCAAAGCTAAACGAAACAGTGAGACTTTAAAGTTAATAAAAGAGAACCATGACACAGAAATTTTTGTTCAGATTTGAAAGGGAAAGTGAAGGCCACTCAGTCTTTGCAACCCCAGGGACTACACAGCCCCTGGAATTCTCCAGGCCAGAACACTAGAGTGGGTAGCCTTTCCCTTCTCTAGAGGATCTTCCCAACCCAGGTCTCCTGCACCGCAGGCAGATTCTTTACCCGCTGAGCCACAAGAGAAGCCCAATTAGGGTCACTATTGAATACAGGAGGTTCAGAACAATAGAATTCTGTGCCAAGGTCCCATTGATTATATGACCTTACTATAACACTTCTTGTCTCTGAAATTGTTCCCCCCAGTGTCAAAATGTAGCCCAAACATGCTTTTTCTTTAGTATGGCCATGAAGACACAAAATACAGCAGATGATTCTCATAAAGTACTTTGAATTCAGTTAAAGACAGAGTCTAAAAATAAAGAGGGCAAGTGGCCACTAGCCCCTGTTATGACTATTTTACTCTCTTAATAAACATCAGCATTGTCTACATTGAACAAAGGTATATACTGTCTTTGTACGGGAGGCTTAATCTTAGGATGGAAATTTACACTAGAAAGATTTATGAATATCCACCTTGAGAGACAGCTCCAATAATGAGGGCACAAGGGTTCACCAGAGTCAAAGAGGGTTCAGCAACATGGTCTCTGTGTGATCCTGGGTAAGACGCTTAACTTTCAGTGCAGTATTGCAAAGAGGGTACATAAAGAACAGGCCAGAACAGCGTGTGCAGAAATAAATGTGAAAAAAAAACTCTAAAAGCTGCTCAAGGAAAACAGAGGGGAATATACTTATGTTCTCAGCTATCGAAGTAAGCAGGCATTTCTAATAACATGACAAGGACAGAAATCAAAGAAAAGTCTTGATAAATATGACTGTACTGGAACTAAAACTTTTGTATGGAAAAGCATAATAAATGAGACTGAACCACGAATGACAAACTGGGACAATATTTTTAGTAATATTACAAAAGATTGGCTTGTCTAGTATGCAAACAGCTGTCACAAATCAATTAAACTAACCAAGAAACAAAGTTTGAAAAGATCGGGCAGTAATGTTAGTATATAACTTTTATTTCAATATATTTGAAAACTCCTATTATTATTTCCTCCTCAGAGCAATTACTGTTTTTAGTTTTTACATTTTTACTGAAGTACAGTTGATTTACAATGTTGTGTTACTTCCAGGTATACAGTGAAGTGATTCGGTTCTCTCTCTCCCTCTCTCTCTCTCGTGTGTTTGTGTGTGTGTGTGTGTGTGTGTGTGTGTGTGTATGTGTATCTGCTGCTGCTAAGTCACTTCAGTCGTGTCCGACTCTGTGCGACCCCATAGACGGCAGCCCACCAGGCTCCCCTGTCCCTGGGATTCTCCAGGCAAGAACACTGGAGTGAGTTACCATTTCCTTCTCCAGTGCATGAAAGTGAAAAGTAAAAGTGAAGTTGGTCAGTCGTGTCTGACTCTTTGCGACCCCATGGACTGCAGCCCACCAGGCTCCTCTGTCCCTGGGATTTGCCAGGCAAGAGGACTGGAGTGGGGTGCCATCGCCTTATTTATATTCTTTTTTATTCTATTAATAGGTTATCACAAGACAGTAAATATATGTCCCTGTGCTATACAGTAAGTCCTTATTAGTTATCTATTTCACTCCTAGTAACAATTAATTTCACCAAAAATAATTATTTCAATATAATGGATGTTAACATAAAAATACAAAGTACTGTGGCCTTCACCTTCAGGAATACAAAAATTCATTAAGTTTCCATGAGAAAGAAACCATCATTCTCATACCTTTGGTTATGTAAAGTTAAGAGTAAATGATATACTATGTTCACACGTAAATATTTTGACAGAGGGGGGAAAAATTTACAGAGTTCAGAGCTCCATGCCACACTTACTGAAACATTTCTATATTATAAATATATAGTTTGGGATTCTGTTGCTAATTCTTATAAGCATGAAGGTGTGGTTATGAATGTTTCCTCCTTACTCTAGCTGTGTCTGAACAGCGATTGCAATATTACATTTTAAATAAATCCACTGAAGGATGACTAGAAAATAAAATAAACAAACCCAAAACAAGAAGAAGCAGAGGAGACACCTTTGGTCCTCTCTGCCACTGTCCTATGCCATAACTCAAATATGTCAACTGTCTCTTCTGGGGTTTAAGTCTTTTGGGTAAAGATAACACATGGGAGATTTGGGGACTGTAATTTTCCTGGTGAAGGCTCTCTGAGCAATCATTCTGTGCTCTCAGAAGAGGATGTCTCCCTAACCAGATAAAAGCACGAGGCTACGCTGCCTTGTACAATAATTCTTTATGTGTTACAGAACTAACAGAGAATGCAATGCAATTCTGCTAGATCTGAGTCATAGAGGTGATTGTAAATATTAAAAACAGAGGCAGAGAAGCAGAAATGAGCTAGATTGAGTAACTTGCTTTCAAAGAAAAGAGTATCTGCAAAGGGGAAGAAACTCAAACTTCATGGTAAAACCCTGGCAAACTTAGTGTACTACTTAAATTGTCATACCCAGTGATGAAGCGTAGCGATCACATAGCCTTGATATTATGTGATAGGGAAGCCACTATGCCTCTATGATGTTTCTTCTCAAAACCCATAACCTCAGTCTAAATGAGGAACGCGTCAGACAAACCCAGATTGTGAGATAGTCTACTGGATAGCTGGCCAGTATCATTCAAGATCCTTAGGTCAAAAACAAAATAAAGGCAGAAACCATTATAGAAAACCACCGTAGAGTTGGGGAGACAGGACAATTAAATGAAAGCAATACACTGAGCTTGATCTTGAGACAGAAAAATAGTATTAATGGAAAAACTGGCAAAATCAACGTAAACTCTAGAGTCTATTTCATAGTAATGAACAAATGTCAGTTTCTCTTTTTTTGAGAAATATACCATGGTAATGGGAGATATCAATGGTGGGAGAAACTGGGTGAAGATATCCAGGAACTCTGCCGTATGTTTATAACTTTCTATAAATCTAAAAAAAAAAGAAAAAGAAATCACAGTATTTAGAAAAGGGAAGGAAGAGCTGTTGCTCTAATTCCAGTTGCTGGTTCAGCCCTAATGTTCTTATTTCTGGTGTTTCTATAAAAAGCTGAAATACATGATAAAAAAAAATGCTTATCTTTTAGGAGCACACCATTTCATTCTGAGTGAAGAATTTAAAAAAGAAAAAAAAATGAACAAGGGCAACGTTAGGTTTCAGGACTCTGAGTGTGGTCAGAGTGAACATTTATCAGCCCATGTAGAAAGATGAACAGAGGAGGGTAAAATGGATGCGCTCCACCCAGACTCCCAAACGCAGACCTGGGAGACAAAGTGCTCAGACCACAACCATCAATCCAGAAACCGCCACCCCGAGCACTCATGATTCATGCTGCTGCGTCTGCTTCACCTGGCACTGGTCTCGCTGTGTGTCCACTCTGTATTTCATCAGAGGGAGGAAGGCTCTGGATTCCAAACTAGACCCTTGTTTCACTGTTTTTCAAGCTGTGAAGCCGCTCACAGCTATTAATAGTAAAACCACCAGGGACTGAATGGAAAGACAGTTTTGTCCAAGCTGGCATGATGAGCTCCCAGGTAGCACGGACCTGGAGCGTCACCAAAGCTGCGTGTCCCGTGTGGTAAGGAGATGGACGTGCGCATCACCATTGGCTTTGCAGCCTGTGATCAGACCCTGGGCAACTCTGAGTTCTGTGTGCTTCCTCAGGAAAGAGTGGAAAAACCATCGAGGATGGTAAGAAAATAAGAAGTCATTAGCCCTAAAGTAGTTAGCAATTACATTAAAAATTGTGGATGGGTATTAAAAATCTACAAACAATAAATGCTAGGGGGGATATGGAGGAAAGGGAACATTCTTGTACTGTTGGCGGGAATGTACATTGCTACAACCACTACAGAATGGAGATTCCTCAAAAAGCTAGGAGTAGAACTACCATATGACCCAACAATTCCACTACCAGGCTTATACCCCGAGAAGACTATAACGGAAAGAGATGCATGTACCCGTGTTTGTTGCAGCACTTTTTATAATACCTAGGACATGGAAGCAACCTAGATCTCCATCAACAGATGGATGGATACAGACACTGCGGTACATATATGCAAAAGAATACTACTCAGCTATAAAGAAGAACTCACTTGAGCCAGTCCTAATGAGGCGGATGAATCTAGAGCCTATTGTACAGAGTGAAGTAAGTCAGAAAGAGAAAGACAAATATTGTTTATTAATGACGTGTATGGAATCTAGAAAGACGGTACTGATGAACCTGTTTGCAAGACAGCAATGGAGATGCAGACATGAGAACAGACTTAGGGACAAAGTGTGGGAAGAAGAGGGTGAGACAAATTGAGAGAGGAGCACTGAAACATACACATGACCAAACGTAAACCAGATCTGCTGCGTGACACAGGGAGCTCAACCCAGACCTCTGTGCCAACCTAGGTGGGTGGGACAGGGTGGGAGGCAGAAGGGAGTTCAAGACACAGGGGCCATGTGCATCCCCATGGCTGGCTCATATCAATGGATGGCAGATACCAGCACAATACTGAAAAGCAATCATCCTCCAATAAAAATTTTTTTAAAAAAATTGTGGATGGGAAGGCTCACTTTTTGTAAATGTGTTAACTATGAGGAAGGGGTAAAGAGATGAGTATAAGGATTGGTTGATAGAAGTCAAGAAAATAACCAGTAAAATTTACTGAAGAGAACATATGCATATCAATGATTAAGATGAAAGGACTAAATTAACCAGAGGAATCCATGAAATCCAGGCAGTTAAAGATACGTTTCTCAAAACTCACATATCACGGGCTGGTCCAGGGAAGAACGTCACGGATCACTAAACTCAGGATGAACTTCCACATAAAACAATGTGCCCTCTAGAGATCATTTGATTTCAGCAAATGGGTGAAACCTACTTTGGTCAGAAACTTCAGCTTCTTTCTCCTCTAAGGCTTTTCCCCATCTCTGACTGTCACTAATGAGAAATAATTTTGAAATTCACTTCACATGCTCACTTTTGTCTATGCCCTGCTTGATGTATATTAGATTAGATACATGCTTCAGTTTTATTGTTGTTGTTTTGGAGGATACTTATACTTTGAGAAGGCAAAGGCACCCCACTCCAGCATTCTTGCCTGGAAAACCCCATGGACAGAGTAGCCTGGTAGGCTGCAGTCCATGGGGTCGCTACGAGTCAGACACGACTAAGCGACTTCACTTTCACTTTTCACTTTCATGCATTGGAGAAGGAAACGGCAACCCACTCCAGTACTCTTATTCTCTAACTTTCTGATTTTTTTTTTTGTTTGTATTCAGGTCATTTCACAATTTTTAGCCCATAAAAAATAGGAAATGTAAGTCACCAGGCACGTTCATTGCCATTTGTGTCCGTAATAACCCCATCAAAAGGAAGCTATATGTAACTAGGTAACAAGTCTGGCAGGTTTCTCTCTGGTGGATGGCTCACCAGGGACCATGCTATATAAGCATTTGACTAACCCTCATGATATCAATGATAAAATTTAGTGATATGTATTAAAAATCTCATAAGTTATCATAATGACATATTAGGGAGCTTCCTGCACCATTTGCACTCTGAATTTATTATCTGCTGTGTAATATATTTATAGCCCCTGCTAGAACAACCACTTCTAAATTTTGAGTAGATCCTTGGGGTAAAGGATACTGGGATTTGTTAAATAAATCAATGGCCACATTTCATATTCTTCTTGGTTTTATACACTTCAGTGAAATTCCACCCTCAGACCTCATCTTCTCAATCTTATAACAATAACCCAACTGCCTCCACCACCACACAGTGACATTTCCTTCCTCCTCTCCCCTTAGCATTCATTAGTCTTCATACAAAAATTCATTCTGCTCTCTCGATTAGCCTCCCTTGCTGAGCGTATCCATTCTGTCTCCCTCTTTTTTTTTTTTGAGCAAATTGAATAGCCCCCAGTTTAAAAAATATAAACATGCTGTTGTTTTTTATGATAAGAAAATAAAAACTTGTCTTCTAAATCCTTACTATTAACTCAGCATGTTATTGATCTCTTTCTATTCTGCTATTTTGGGGGACATTCTTAAGATGAGGACACCTTCAACAGTCTCCCCCACCCCATTCTTAATTCTCCTTCACAGTTTCCTCTCATAAAATGCCACCCATACGGAAATGTCATGCTGAAATATGGTAAGATAATTTCTGTGAAAGAATTCATTTTCACCTCTGCTAAACGAATCTGGGTTGAGACTGAGCCGTGCAGATAAAAGCTTGTTTAATTTGGATTTCAGCATATGTTTTTCTAATATATATTTTAAAACTGAGCAAATCTGTTTCACCCAGACTAAAATAGTTTTATATGTGGAAAGTTTCCTCACACAATCTGAAAGGAATAAAAAGACATAAAACCTTTTATCTATCTGAATTACAGTTTGTCTTTGTAGACTAAAAGCTCCCTTGAGAAAAAGGTATATACCACATTCATACATGTATCCATTGATTCATCAATCCATCTGATCTTCGATTCACTTAAAATATTTTTTGCTGATCACCTGCCAAGTATCAGGCTCTGTTCTAGGGGATGGAAAACTAGTAGACAAGACAACTATTTTCTCTCTTGGAGCACATATTCTCACACCCTCCTTGGTGACTGATTCACTGTTAAACAGAGCAGAAGCTCTAACGACCTTAGGGCGGGGAGACTAGGCCCTATTAGATATGTTTTTGATCCCTAGGGAGGAAATACAAACAAAACCAACAAATCAATCTGAGAATGAAAGGCAGCACGCGAAAGTGGTTAAACATAGATTCCAGAAAGGGCTCGTGTATTTATCCGTGTAATTTGAATCAACATCCACTGTTGAGGAGCAAGTGAGGTTGAAGTGTGAATTACCAAGTCTGGCTCTTCACCTGATGGTGAGGATATCTCTAATAATTCTTCAGTGGTCTTGAAGACACAGCTTCCAATGACAACTTTGTTCCAGCTGAGCAAGAGATTTTTTTTAGGTTGTCAGTGTTCCTGGAGAGCCTCCATAAAACTTCCAAAGAAGTGATAGCATGACTCTTAAAAGTCATTTTCTTTAATTTGCCTATCTAAGTCTATAAGGGCTACATGAGTATTGCTCTGGGGGAATCCATCTATGTTATACTCGCTATTTTACTAAGGCCTCTTGCAGTGTGTGTGTGTGTGTGTGTGTGTATGTGCGTGTGTGTGTGTGCACACGCACACGGGTCAACTCTGCTCTTCCTGTTTAAACATAATTTGTTATTTGGATACAGTCAAAGAAAAAAAATATAATCAACTTCATATTTTCCACCAGCAAATATTCTTCCAAGCAAAAGTAAAATATAGATTCTAGACCCCAGTCAATCCTGCCACGTCACAGATATATATCATCATACAGGTAACCTCATCTCTCTGAAACTGTTTCCTCACCTATACACACATGGTGCACGGTAACAAGGGTACCCAGCTCCGCCTTGAAAGTCAGGCAAGTGAAAACCGGCAAAGCATACATGATGAGAAGTGCCTATGAGCGTCTGTTCATCTAGGAGATGCCCAGGAGGAAAACACAGCTAGGAATCAGGTCACAAGACGGTGCCTTCTAATGCCAGTTCCACCGGGGCACTCTGTGGGCCAAACACTAATCTTCATTTGCTTCCATTTCTCCACTTTAAAGACAAGTATAATAACATAAGCTCCCACTGCCTCTTCCATTCAGGGGGAGTGAGGCCAAAGAACTTCCTGATGCCTGAAGAACGCTGTGTAGTTAGAAATAACACACTACCGCTCCCTCTCTCTCTCTTTTTCACTGGGCACACTACACGGCTTGTGGAATCTCAGTTCCCCTACCAGGGGCTGAACTTGTGTCCTCGGCAGTGAAAGCAGAGTCCTAACCATTAGACCATCAGGGAATTCTCTCACACTCCTGCTTTGTGCCACGCAAGTTGCAGCCCCGGGGGACAATTTAGGCTGCAAAATGATATAAACAATGGCCAACGATGGTTTATTATGATAAGAAAGTATATCACATTTTTTACATTGTTTTAGCCTTCATTGAACTTTTTACAATACTGCTTCTGTTGTTTCTATATTCTTTTCTTTCTTTTTCTTTTTTTTTTTTTTGGCCACTAGCTATGTGGAATCATAGCCCTCTAACTAGGGATCAAACCCATACACCCTGTATTGGCAGGTGAAGTCTTAACCACTGTGCCACCAGGGAAGCCCCTGTTTTCGGAATGATAGCGATGTGTCAGGTACTGTGCAAATCAGTGAGCATATTCAGTGGGTTCTCCTGTGATTTTGCATCATGAGAGGTTCAGAAATATAACCCAAGGTCACCGATAAAGTGGCCAAGAATGCCTGCAAACCCCAGCTCGTGGCTGCAATTGATACCATACAGTATGGACAAGCGCAGAGAATGTTACAAACACTGACACCATCTGCAGATGCCTTCTTGGTATTTGAAAATGAATATTAAGTGCTGAGTGTTGTGTACTTGTCAGGAAAAAATATGTATTAGGTAGAAAAAAGGAGTTAAAATTATTAAAAGTCATATTTCTTAGGTGGAAATTATTGATGCATTTGCAGTATTTAGTAGCTTGTCAGAGTTGCAGCCTTATTTTGCTGTGAACCCACAGGCATATCGTTAGTGTCATCTTTGAAATATTCACTGATTCAATGACAGAACTGTAAATTCTTTTCAGTCTGGAAGGTATAGAGCCACCTGTTATTTTGAAAACCTACGCACCATTTATGTAGTACATGATAGAATTAAGTAAGTTCCCACTGTATGAATCACAGATGCTAATTTGCTGGCAGAAATGTAGAATGATATATTGTACAGTCCTGGCAATTATGTCAGAAATCAGTCTAGAGTAATTCATTAACACCTTTTCTTCGGGAAAAAAGGAGGAAGCTGACATCTGTAACTAATATTATGATCTATGTTATTTTATATTATGGTTTTGATTTTACAAACAGTAGGCAACCATAAGATAATTGAATAGCTAATTATTAAAATACTCAGTTTTTTCAGTCAGTCACTGCTCAAGAATGCAGATTCATTTTGCAAATTACAGGTCTTATTTTATGGATAAAGAAGAAAGAAATTGACAGTGTTTGAGAGACATGTAACTCCTTCAGGGCCTGATGCAGGCTGTAGGATGTGTCTGATTCTGTACAGTATCTATGGGATTTTGTATAAAAATCAAACCCATATAAATTAAATCAAGTTTTAAAGGTACTAATAATCCTATTTAAAATTAAGTCATCCTCTGCTTAAATTGTTCTGAAATATATATTTATAAACTTAAAGATACATTATTTATTTAAATTATTACTAAATAATTATTAATTTCAGGAGCCCTCTGCAAAGCAACTATGGTGGATACTACCCTAAGGTGATCTATATGACCTCAGATAACTAACTGCTTGTCCTCTGAACACAGCTGGACTCTTGGTCAACAGAATACGTCAAAATTGATGAGACAGGCACTTCCTTAATTTATATGACCAGGGTGAGGGAGTCCTCACTTTTATAACTGCGTGCCTGCTCAGGGTTGTGTCCAACTCTTTGTGACCCCATGGACTACAGCCTGCCAGCTTCCTCTGTCCACGGGATTGCCCAGGCAAGAAGACTCGAGTGGGTTGCCATTTCCTCCTCGAGAGGATCTTCTAGACCAAGGGATTGAGCCTGCTTCTCCTCTGTCTCCTGTACTGGCAGGCAGATTCCTTATCACTGAGCCACTCTCATATTAGGTAAAATTTTATCAACCTTTGTCTTCGCAAACTGAAAGGAGAAGATCTTCTGCTGGCCTTGAAGAAATGAACCGCCACTGGGTAATGAGAAGTAAGAAGATGGGGCCCTTGCTCCTATAGCCACAGACAGACAGATTCTGCTAACAACTTTGGAGCATGAAAATGGGCCATTCCCCAGTCAAACTTCTGATGAGACCTCCACCAGGACTAGCATCTGGAATTTACCTTGGTCAGACCCTGAAACAGAAAACTCAACAAAGCTCTTCTTGGACTCCTGACCATGGATTCTGTGAAGTAATGGAGGCATGTGATTTTAAGCTGCTGAGTCTGTGGTAATATTTTATGCAGAAATAGAAAACTATTACAGCAATTTATTATGTTGGTCAAGATGCAAAATCCAGAAAGGTCAGTATCGCTCTCCTTTTCCTAGGAAAGTAGAGATCACCAAGCCCACTACAGAATGTCTCAAACTGTCTTCAGTATAGCCCTTTTGAGCCTCAACATTCAACATATATCATGGATATTATCAATTCAGTTTCTCCTAACAGTACGTTCTGAGAAAAATTAACTTTTCATTCATGCACAAAGGATTTAATATTATGAGAGACTTGGTGCTTTTGAATTGCAGTGCTGGAGAAGACTCTTAAGAGTCCTGTGGACTGCAAGGAAGTCAAACCAGTCAATCCTAAAGTAAACCAACCCTGAATATTCACTGCAAGGACTGATGCTGAAGCTGAAACTCCAATACTTTGGCCACCTGATGTGAAGAGCTGACTCGTTGGAAAAGCCCCTGATGCTGGGAAAGATTGAAGGCAGGAGGAGAAGGGGACAATAGAGGATGAGATGGTTGGATAGCATCACTGACTCAATGGACACTGAGTTTGAGCAAGCTCCTAGAGGTGGTGAAGGACAGGGAAGCTTGGTGCGCTGTAGTCTATGGATTCAGAAAGGGTCAGACATGCTTAGCAGCTGAACAACAAAAACAACAACAGAGACATGGTGAGTCTATGGTAATTCTCCAAACAGTGTTTAAATAATGAGGTATGTTGCTCCTTCTCTGCCTACACAAACGCACCTGCATCTGTATCACACAGAGTTTCATCCTTTATGGGCATATATTCGTATCTAGTGCTTACATATATTTTACAACCATAGAGAGTTCAATTTCTGTTTGGCGCAAAAGGAACAAATCACTGATCATGCTTATAGGGAAAGAGAAATCAATTGAAAATACAGTCATAATGTCTGCTTATATTTATTCAGTGAATGGCTCTCAGTAATTAACTGACATCACATACTGGAAAAATCAATAAGAAAAATACCCATGAATAGCTTTTCTATTTCATCAACAGAGGTTGCTTGCTCTGCCTCTGTCTTAGCATCAGGCCAGCTTGAGCAGCAGAGCTTAGGTGACACCTGTCATAATCAATTAGTCAAGTAGAAAATGGTGTAAAAGAATGGCTTGTAGATTGAGAGCAATTCAATCACTCTCAAATGTTCCCTTAGGAAGTGAAAATCTGTTATTCCACTTAGCCATCTTTGAATTGCTGAATACTATTTCCCCCATTCAGGCAAGCTAACAAATATAAATAAATACAAGAGCTCTGGGAACATTTGAGGGAGAAAAAAAATATACGAAACTCAGCTCTCAGCCTTACACTGTCATCACATCAAAAGAGGAAGAATGGATTAAGAATTAGTAGAGACACAAAAAATGATTCACACACCCCTAGAGAATTTTATCCAGACTTGAGACGAAGGATGTCAAAGTCAAAATGCCATATTTCATTGTCTTTTCTTCATAGAATAAACATGACATCTTAGCTAGCATTCTTGTATGTGACCTTTAATTCACAAACCCTAATGAAAGAGTGTTTTGTAGGATGAATCCTGACTTCCCATATTCTTATTTCATCTTTCCCCTCCTCTCATTTCCTGAGCTTAAGGTTGCCAAGTTACATCATCTTTGGAAGGAGTTTTTTCCATAACCTGGCCCCCCTACCAGTGAAATTTAGCCTAAGAAAATAAGAGAATGGCATAGGTTTGATTTCAGTCAAATATGCTAAGAACATGTCTGGTGAACAGAGACGTGGAAATGCTGTTACACAAACGCGTCCTCAACCAGCAAAAACAGATGAAGGAGAGTTTCCAGCAAGTCTGAGTCCCTGGTGTTTTCCTTGTCAGACATGCTGCCTATTCAGTAGCCACCTAACAACCTCGTACTAGTGCTGAAGAAGGGTCCTGAGGAAGCTACAATGGGGCAGCGCTGACATGAAGCAGTAAGACTCGGCCACGAGGAAACACAGGGAGAGGATTCTCAGTGTTGCTTTGAATGCTTGCAAACGTCACCTACATTCGCTGATGGAAAATGTCACTCTTGTTCCTGCAAGCCCACTGCTAGTCACAGGGTCAGAAACAGAGTTTAGTGTGTCTTTCCTTTGAAATCTCTAGGTCAGGTACATGCACAAAGTAAATCGCTATAAGAAAAATTAACACTCTGAAAAGTGTCAAAAAAAAAAAAAAGATTTCTTTTAATTGGAGTCTTCTCACGCTAGAGTCAAATTCTGAACTAAGAGATAAGCTGTCCACTGGGCCCCTTAGGTTTTGATCCACCAACAGGATAAGCAAAATCCAGATTTGTGGGTAGAAAATGAGTCACTCAAGGTAGCTCTGTGGATCTCTGCATCTCCAAGGACTTGCAAACAAATCCTGTCCATATTTAAGAAGTGAAAAGCTCTAGTAATGTGATACTCATGAAAAGCATGTATATTATTTACACAGGCTTATACATTTAGACTGAGTTGAGTTCACAAGCCTATAGGGTCTGAAAACTCAGCATGTAAATGCTACTTCATTATTACATAGTTAAATAAAGTTTAGACTATATAAAACTATAATTAAAGCAGAAAAGCCACCATTAAATGACTATAATTAAGTGTACATCCCTCCTTATTGGACTGATTACCCATAAAGATATTTGACACACCTTTGCCTTGTCAACACATAGGCTGATGTTTTAACAGATGCACAGCACAGCAAAATATTCACTGTAGATACATCTTTCGAATGCAGACACTTGAAAGCGACAGGCAGCCTCAACCTGCTCCTTTGTCCATTTTTGTATTATGATTGGCTTATAATAAATCCTTTTAATATAGCACACATATCCACCTTGCCTGACTCTGTGAACCTAGCTGGTGCTCCAGGAAGATGCTCTCTCAATCTCTGACATGTGTATGATCTGTCCTTGTCATTATTTTTTCCACCCCAAGTCACATCTCCTCCTGCCTCCAGCAGCTGGCCTCTGAATTGTACTCCTCTTCCCCAGCTCTTCATCGGTGGCACTGTGGCTTCATTCCCGGCTCTGACCTCTGGCTTGACCTAGATTTGTCCTGAATGGGTGGTTCCCTATGTGAGGATTTTTGGAGACTCGTGGACAAGTCTTGGAGGGCAGCGGCTCCAAAATCAGTGTGTTCTTCTGTTCCCTTTGTTAACTGGGAAGAAAGCAGGTGGAGTGGAGCAGAGAAAATGCTTCTCTCTCATCTCTTCTGCAATGTTTATGAAATCTGTGTGATGTACGGAGCGAGGGGTACGATCTTATTAAGTGGTAGATTCTCATAAAGAGAAACCTGGAGAAGGAATAATCCCAGAGAAGTAAGTCACACGTATGAACAATTTCAGAAACAGAAGGCGTACAGAGTCCATTGCCCAGAGGGTTCGGTCCAATCCTGAGGACTCACTGCTGAATCTTCTAAAAGGGCGCTCAGAAAAAAAGAAGGAACACAACTAATAGGGCTAAACAACACTTGGGTTTTCCACTAAAGTCTCAGGGATCACGTGAATTTACAGCATTGGCATTATATTCAGCTGTCTTTGTGTGGATGGTTTTATATCTGGGATGGCTTGGGGCCCCACCTTGGTCTTTCAAGGAGCTTCCTGGGCATCAACGAGAGCAGTGGAGGCTGTTCTTTGGTCCAGGCTCTTCCAGATTTGATGGCTGACAGCACAGGAGAAACCCATGAGAAAGCAGGAAAATGATGAACAGCACATGGTTGCTAAGAGGGCGATTAGATACCCACAGATGTGGAAGTTTAGAAGGAAGTCAGTACAGAAACTTGCCTGGCCTTTAGCAAAAGCGGCTCTAACCAGATGATCACTCACTGTTTGATTATTCTGCTTCACACATTTACAGGTAAATAGCTGATTTGTCCAGGCTTCCCAGGTGGCTCAGTGGTAAAGAATCTGCCTGCTAAAGCAGAAGGTGCAGTAGATATGGGTTCAACCCCTGGGTTGGGAAGAGCCCCTGAAGAAGGGCATGGCACCCACTCCAGTATTCTCGCCTGGAGAATCCCATGGACAGAGGAGCCTGGTGGGCTACAATCTATGGGGTCACAAAGAGTCAGATACAACGGAAGCAACTCAGCACTCATGTGCCAATCAGTGGAGGATTTTAGAGTGATGGTCTCTATTTTCAGAAGAGCATCCCTGGAATGACAGGCTTGTATGAGAAGCTGAGTCCGTACTAAACAGCTGCACCACACCTGCGCTGACATCAGGTCCTGCCACCTCTCTGCGCTTCACATCCCTGCCACGTGCCTAGTCAAGCAGCAAGGCACTGCTGCCATCAACAACAAACTAAATTGCATTTGACAGGCTAAATGAACAAGGCACATATTGGGATAGAGTATCTTTGACTTTTATAATGTTGTCACCATAACTATCTGTCTGAGGAGGAAAAATGATATACCGAGGGAGAATTAGACTTGAAAAAGAAACCTTTAAAATTTGACACCATCCCTGCCTGCATTTTTCTGCATGGAATCCAAAAGTCTGATGGCTTCAAGGGAGCTTGCACCACCAGCTCAGGAAAGCCAGGCGTGCTCAAGTGTTCCCATGTCAGGATTCAGCAGCGTCAAGCTGGTAGCTTGAGACTGGCCGCGGTGACTATGTTCACATCAAAGAAAACTGGTCAAGCCTTTACATCAGGGATGTTTTCCTTATCATCGCATCACTGGTTAGACACCTCCTCGACTCTGATTTCTCCCTGGGAAATTTGCTTATTTAAAAAAAATACAAAAATTAAATATGATACTGCTTCCATCTGCCCGAAGTCTTCAGCTTTGTGATCATGCTGCCAAAGATGAGCAAATATGCACATAAGCAGGGCAAGAAGACACATTTTCACTACAAAAGTATCTCAAAAACTTGCTCTCTACGAGACAGTGATGAACCGCATGCTTCTTTATCTCCGCCAAAACATAATGTGGCGACAAACACCCCCACAATAACTCAGAGACGATACCATGCTTCCAAGCGCCTTGACAGACTTATAGAATTTAGAACATCCACTATGATTCATGTTATTTCTTTTAAGAGTAATGGCAAATTCTGCTTCTCCTTTGTAGACTCCATTCTCTGTCTAAGTATGACTCGTCTCTTCAGAGCTAAGGTAGTTCTTACCATCTGTATCACTTAATTGGCACTCAGCAACAGGAGACACAAGAGATACGGGCTTAATCCCTGGGTTTGGAAGATCCCCTGGAGTAGGAAATGGCAACTCACTCCAGTATTCTTACCTGGAGATTTTCATGGACAGAGGAAGCTGGCTGCCACTGACAATGGGGTTGCAAAGAGTCAGACACAACTGAGTGCACGTGCACACACACACACGTGTACACACACACACGTGTACACACCCACATACAGATTAATTCATTTATGACATCTCTTTGCTTGAATCTGCTTCTACAATCAAACTAATCTCTTTTGAAATCACTGGGGTTCTTGAGTTTCTTGATAGCCTGCACAGTGACGAGCATGTCAGAGGCTCTTGATCATATATGTTGATTGAGACCTGGGGGAAATGTTCCCTGATCCTGCTCATCAATAATCACTCATGCAGCCAGATCATCCTGGTGTCGCTTTGGCGCATCCTTCCTTGGTTGCCTCATGTGATGTCAATAATTTGTCAACTTGGATTCTCCCTGTAGTTTCCAATGAGCTTAATTTATAACTTGTTTTTGCCTTTGTCAGTGAATAACAACTCTGATATCCTTCCAAGTATAGACTAAAAATAAGACCCCTTGCCTATCAATCCCTCAACTGAGCATTCTTCTCTAACAGTATTTATTAGTTACTTTTCCTTAATAAATTCTATAATTATGGGTTTGCAATGCCTTCTTGAGAGAATAAAGAAATACTGTGAATGTATTTATTTTCATTTTTTCAAAGTTAGGAAAAGCACAGTATGCTGGTGTTGCAATTCATTTATATTTTAAAAGGCGACTATATCCTTTGTTTGAACTTTTGGCCTCAACACCCTCCTGGTGATGAAGAGGGATTCAGTACCACCCCTGTTCTAAAGTTCTGAAGTTTCTCTGTGTCTTTTCTAAAGCAGTCTTTTAAGTTTTGAAAATGAACTCAGTGACCCCATTAAATTTAGATCTTCAGAAACACTACATTCAGTCTCCATCAGCAAATACTATACTTTTCCTCTGTCTCAGTCTTCCTCAAGGCTCAACTATAGAGTAATTTGGATGTCTTGGATAAAACCATGTAGTTTAAAAATTAACACCACACTAAGCCCTCCAAACACAGAAATCAAGGAAGAAACGCTATCACTTGGAAAGGCAGGAACACATCTACAGTCAAAGGTAAAGGAAAGATGGATGCAGTATGGTTCAGGATTTAGCAAGTGAGAGCAGGAGTAAACCCATCTATGTTTGAGATATTCACAGGAAGCAAATGACTCACCCCACAGAGCCCAGATAGCCTCATACTATGAAAGGCCATGGCAAGGTAATGGGCTGAAAGCTGGAGGACTGTTTGAAACTTTGTGTGTTTTTTGCCTGTTATATTTATTTATTTTATTATTATTACTTTTTTTTTTTTTTACTACAATATTGTATTGGTTTTGCCACACGTCAACATGAATCTGCCACGGGTGTACACGTGTTCCCAATCCCGAACCCTCCTCTCACCTCTCCTCCAACACCATCCCTCCAGGTCAGTGTTAAGCACGCCAGGCTCCCTCTGTTCCCTCCATAACAGAATCAACTTATTTGTCCTCAGGCAACCTGGGTAGGAGTAAAGAGGAGTGCCCTGTGCAGCAATTAAATCAGAAAAGCTCTAGACTCGGGACACCAAGGAAGAGAGAAGAGGAGGGATAAAGTGTGAGATGGGAGCTGGGAAGATTACATAAAACCCGCACACTGGAAAGGAGGAGCTCCACACTTCTTCACCTATGTGACCCCAAAACCTAGCAGCCAGACTGATGAATCCAAAGCAGAAAGAAGAGAACTTCTCTTTGGGGAATCTGAACTACAAACAGAGTAAAGACCAAAAGAAGCTATTATTTTGAAGACTATTCCTAAAAGATAGATGGCCACGTGACTGCCTTAAATGGAAGCGTGAGATTTGATCTCCCTGCCTACATACACAATGCTTTTATAAAATATTTAGTGCTTTACTTTAAAGTATGCACTGGTAGCCTGGACTCTAGAATCTTTAGGAGAATCTCTGACATGAAAGAGACAGAAAAAACGTAAAAGGGAACTTGGAAGAAATATAGATGACATGCAAAGAGATCAGAAATAATGTCTAAAATCAAATGGCAAACATTGAATAATATGCATAGAAATTTCATACATTGCTGGAGCGATTATAAAATGGTATTTGATTTCTAACACTTTGGTGAATTATTTTGGAGTTCCACATGACCTAGCACCTCTGTTCTTTAAAAATTAACTTTTATCAGAGTATAGTTACTTTACAATGTTGTTAGATTCTACTATACAACAAAGTGAATCAGCCATACATATAAATAAACCCCCTTTTTTGAATTTCCTTTCCATTCAGGTCACCATAGAGTACTGAGTAGGGTTAGTTGAGCTACACAGTAGGTTCCCATTCATTATCTACTTTATACATGGTATCAAGAGTATATATATGTCAATCTCAATCTCCCAATTCACCCCACCTCCCACTTTATCCCCTTTGGTCTAGTAACTCTATTCTTAAGAGAACATAAATATGCTAACTAAAACCTACTTGTAAATGTCCACAACAGCTTTATTGATAACAATAAAAAATCAGAAAAGAATCTCAATAATTAGCAATAAAAAACAGATAAGCAAATTGTGATCAACAGTGTAGCATTTAGCAATAAAATAAGAATTATTAGTACATATAACAACATGGACTGCCCTCAAAAAATGAGGTTAAGAGGAAGAAGTCTGATACAAAAGAGGCAGTATTGTTTGAATCCACTTATACAAAATCTGGGGCTTCCTAGGTGGTGCTAGTGGTAAAGAACCCGTCTGCCAATGCAGGTGACACAGGAGACACGGGTTGATCCCTGGGTTGGGGAGATCCCCTGGAGGAGGGCATGGCAGTCCACTCCAGTACTCTTGCCTAGAGAATCCCATGGACAGAACAGCCTGCCGGGATACAGTCCATAGGGTCGCAAAGAGTCAGACATGACTGAGCAGACGGCACACACACATAAGCAATCTAAATGCAGGCAAAACTAGTCTATGGTGCTAGAAATCAGATAATGGCATAGGTATGTAGGAAGGGGAGAAAAACTTAGAGGATACAACCATGAGAGAATACCCTGGAGGGATAAAAGTCTACGACTTGTTTTGGGTGGCCTGGTAGGCTACAGCCCATGGGGTCGCAAAGAGTCGGACACGACTGAGTGACTTCACTACATAAGCATATGGCATAATCAACAGATTAAAAAATGTATCTTAAAAAGAAGTTTATGGTTTTACATAAATACATTTTGGATGTATGGCTTCCTGGTGGCTCAGACGGTAAGGAGTCCACTGTGATGCTGGAGATCTGGGTTTGATCCCTGGGCTGAGAAGATCCCCTGTAAAAGAAGATGGCTACCCACTCCAGTATTCTTGCCTGGAGAATCCCATGGACAGGCCTGGCAGGCTACAATTCTTGGGGTTGCAAAGAGTCAGACACAACTGAGTGATTAACACTTCACAGGAGTGTATACAGCTGTCAAAACTCAGTGAACTAAACATGTAACATATGTGCATTTTGTTGCTGTTAATTATGCCCCAATTTAAAATTAAACACACAAAGTAATGGAGGAGAAAAAGTGTAAGGTACAGAGTAATTAAAGCGTTAATCTGCCAAAAAAGAAATCAATGTGTAATAGCTAAAAGTAATAGCCAAGCACAATAGCTATTTCTAGTATTTAGAATGCAAGAAGAAACAGCTAAGCATTTGAAAATGATTGTCTTAAAAGAGGCAAGTCATCTCGGCTGAAAGAAATCACGAGAGTCCCATGCCTCGTGCCTGCCTCTTTTTCTCTCCCCTTTCTTCTAGCTTAGCAGACTTAAATATATGCTTTTTAAAATAATATCCTGGGAACATCCTGGCCGTCCAGTGGTTAGGACTCCATGCTCTCAGAGCCAAGGGCCTAGTTTAATCTTAATCACTGGTTGGGGAACTCAGCTCCCGGAGTTCACCCAGAATCATGTCCATAGAGTCGGTAATGCCATCCGGCCATCTCATCCTTTGTTGTCCCCTTTTCCTCCTGCCCTTAATCTTTCCCGGCATCAGGGTCTTTTCAAATGAGTCAGCTCTTTGCATCAGGTGGCCAAATTATTGGAGTTTCAGCTTCAACATCAGTCCTTTCAATGAACACCCAGGACTGATTTCCTTTAGGATGGAATGGTTGGATCTCCTTGCAGTCCAAGGGACTCTCAAGAGTCTTTTCCAACACCATAGTTCAAAAGCATCAATTCTTTAGTGCTCAGCTTTCTTTATAGTCCAACTCTCACATCCATACATGACCACTGGAAAAACCAAAGCCTTGATTAGATGGACCTTTGTTGACAGAGTATTAGGACATGGCTAACATGACCTTGGGCTTCCCAAGTGGTGTCCGTGGTAAAGAGCACAGCTGTCAATGCAGGATATGTAAGAGATGCACATTCAATCCCTGGGTCAGGAAGATGCCCTGGAGGACGGAACAGCAACCCACTCCAGTATACTTGCCTGGAGAATCCCATGGACAGAGGAGCCTGGAGGGCTACAGGCCATGGGGGTCACAAAGAAGTGGGCAGCACTGAGCAACTGACATACAGAGAAAATAGATAACTAGTGATATGCTAGTGTAAAGCTCAGGGAACTCTTCTCAGTGCTCTGGGGTAAACTAAATGGGAAGAAAATCCCCAAAAATGGTGATTTATGTATACCTATACCTGATGCCTGTTGCTATACAGTAGAGATGAATACAACATTACAAAGCAACTATACTCCAATAAAAATTAACTAAAAATAAAGTCATATATTTGATTCTGCCAATATTGAACAGATCTAAATTAAAACAAAACAAAAAACCTTACATTGGACTGGTAATATTAGGGATTAGAGTGGTTCTGTCTTGCAGTGTTTGTTAGCTTCAAAACCACTGAATGTAGATCTATAAGTTACCCATAGACAGAAGAAAGACTGGTAAGATTTACACCCTGTTCAACAGTGAACACCCAACAAACTGCAGGAAGTGTAAGTTTAGCCAATTTCAGAAAAGTATGAGGGACAGTATGAGCAAGTTCCCTCCTGATGATCATGAACAACTAGAAACCAGCCCAGCCTTTAGGGAGCATCTCTTACCCGACTCAATCCTTCTAAAAACATCCTTGCTGGAGCTGTCTCCATTTAACATGTGCTGAATTGAAAGCATCTGAGGGATGAGCCACCACCTGCCAGACTCTGATTCCTGGGAGGCCTCCAAGTAGTCATCTTTTATCTTTTGTGTCCTAAATTCTTCAATGCCAGGCATATTTGCCAAAAATAAAAAATAAAAGTATTGGACATAAAATAATTCTGAAGCAGACAGCATGATCCTCATTTTCAGCTCTTATTTGTGAATTATAATGCTTTGGTTTCCTTCCCAGTTATTTCCACGAGTTGGAATTGTGCCTGTCAACTCCAAAGTCATAGCGATTTCTTTCTTACTTATGCTCTCATCTGACCTAAGCATCTGGATGATGCTAGCATTCCAAGAAAACAACGACAACCAAAAACACAAATTTCAAAATGAACAATTCTCAGCGATCGATGTTGGTCTGTGCTACTTTTCTTTCTCCACATAATTTATGTTTATCTGAAACAAATAGTTGGGTGAATAAGATCAACAGGAGAATCAATGAGCAGTGCAGAACACGCACGCTGTACCAATATACCTGCATTTCCTCCAAGTTCTTTCCTGTGTTTAAAGCCTAAGAAGATATACTTACTGCTCATGCCAACAGCTCAACACAGTGCCTCAAATACCTGCCACAACGAGTCACCTACTTTCAATAACAAATAAAAGCACAGCCCTTCTAAGCTTGTGAGGTTGCATCATTAACTATGCTCTTCCTCTAGCCAGTTGCTGTATTAGCTAAGGGGTGTTGGGACCTTGTAGGAATGTTTTATTGCTTTCTCTAAAATTCTAGGCACAAACAATATCCCAAAGGTTAAAACCAAGGAAATGACCTTCAACAAGGTGCCTCGAGCTTAAAAGGAAGATGAATCAAGAATTATGAATTAAGAAATCCCAGTTTGTCCAGAATGTTTCTGGAACATTCTGCGGTCTCTTTGGATTTACCCATATTATGGCTTCTGCCTCTAACCTGCTCCTCCATCTCTCTCCCATTCTCCCAGACCTTCTACCTGATTGCAGGGCATTTCATCCTAAAGTCTCTTTCAAATATCCCTCCCTTGAGGTGACGTTCCTTTCTTTAAGTTCACACAACATCATGCATTTCTTCTCGGGCACACTCAATAACTCGCTGTGACTTGTTCAGTGTGTCTCTTCTTCCTACAGCACAAGCTCCCTGCCAATAGATTGATCCATTCCCTGTTTTATGTGATAGGCGTTCTTCTCTTGGATCCCACATGTCAAGTTACAGAATAATAATATAAAAGGATCACTATGTCTGTGTGTGCATTTTGGGGCTGTGGTCCAAACTCTATTGGACTGGCCTGGTTGTAGACTTGCTGCTTGGTGTTCCAAGAATCAGAGACTTGGGAATGAAGGCAACTGTGATGCCAGGACATATTATTCTATTGAATTGTTTGCTTGCTGTAAGGCCTTTGGCCTGGAGAATCCCTGATGATGAGCTGTTTTGTGACCATTTTGAGCCAAACTGTATTACACAAAGTAATGTGGGAGAACCAGGTCCGATCGCTGGGTCCGGAAGATCCGCTGGAGAAGGAAATGGCAAACTACTCCAGTACTGTTGCCTGGAAAATCCCATGGACAGAGGAGCCTGATAATAGTCCATGGGGTCGCAAAGAGTCAGACACGACTTCACTTTCACTTTCACAAGGGTGAGTACCAGTAAGAAAATTGCCAGGGAAAAATAATGAGAACATGCAGTTTCAGGGCATGGGAAGATATGGTGCTGGTGGTTTAGTCTCTAAGTCGTGTCCAGCTCTTGAAATCCCACTGACTGTATCCTGCCAGGCATGGTGAGGGCCTAATATAAGAACTTTTCAAGCAAAGAAAATACAAGTTATATTTGGCAGAGTAAGAACCAAGATGATGCTTTGAAGGGTCCTTAGGGCTTAAACAGCTCTGTGACAGACAGTCATCATGAGCTGCATTACCCATCACGATGTCAATGAGAGCAGACACACTCCACAAAAAAAGAAAGCTGCAATTTTGCAAACAGGATAATAAAACAAAGTTCCTACCATCACAGAAAGCATTGTTGTGGTAATATTCATAAATCTTTGGCATTTCAGCAAATTATTATATACCAGATGGTTGACCAAAAAATTATTTCCCTGGATAATTTGTATTACTGCTTAAAATAGAGTGGCTTACCATTGGTTTAAACTTCCAAATTATACATGTGTATATACAAACATACATATATTTTTTCAAGATGTGTAATTGATGGAAATTAGCTAAAATCTTCAGGCTGTCTGATACATTTGGAACAATTATTTAAAAGTAGAAATGATTCTGATGAGAACATCATATTACTCAAGCAGTTGTAAGTGGCCCAGAATAAATGTCCAGACTCTGACCTTCTCTCCCACTCTGTTCAAAGGCTCCCACAGAGAGATGGACTGCCCAAATAAATGGTGTTCTTACAGAACCAGCACAGCAAGTCACTGCAAGTGTGGCATGAGAACGGAACTAGTTCAAAAAGCAGGTGGAATTTCCATTTCGTCTGCTGGCCAAACAGAGTAAATTTATAGATTGAATAAAAGGTTTTGAAGCTAACTGGTATTTGACTATGTACATATTATGCACATTTTTTTTCACCCTTAACTTGGACAA
Organism: Madoqua kirkii; assembly: GCA_006408675.1. Lineage (NCBI taxonomy): Eukaryota > Metazoa > Chordata > Mammalia > Artiodactyla > Bovidae > Madoqua > Madoqua kirkii. The sequence continues at coordinate 24,247 of SJYC01112575.1, read as the reverse complement.
GCCCAAAAGACACTTGCTCCATGGAAGAAAAGTTATGACCAACCTAGACAGTATATTCAAAAGCAGAGACATTACTTTGCCAACTAATTTATGGTTTTTCCTGTGGTCATGTAGGGATGTGAGAGTTGGACTGCGAAGAAGGCTGAGTGCTGAAGAATTGATGTTTTTGAACTGTGGTGTTGGAGAAGACTCTTGAGAGTCTCTTGGACTGCAAGGAAAGCCAATCAGTCCATTCTGAAGGAGATCAGCCCTGGGATTTCTTTGGAAAGAATGATGCTAAAGCTGAAACTCCAGTACTTTGGCCATCTCATGGGAAGAGTTGACTCACTGGAAAAGACTTTCATGCTGGGAGGGATTGAGGGCAGGAGGAGAAGGGGATTACTGAGGATGAGATGACTGGATGGCATCACAGACTCGATGGACGTGAGTCTGAGTGAACTCCAGGAGTTGGTGATGGACAGGGAGGCCTGGTGTGCTGCAGTCCATGGGGTTGCAAAGAGTTGGATACGACTGAGTGACTGAACTGAACTGAAATGACTACAAATTATGATTTTAACTTGTTAAGCTTCTTTTAAATTGTCCCATTGACTTGAAGCAACTAACTGCAGCATTCTAGGGACTGAGCATGTATTAGTAACCATGGAATTCTACAGGCAAGAATACTGGAGTAGAGAGCCATTCTCTTCTACAAGGGATCTTCCCAACCCAGGGACTGAACTCGGGTCTCCCACATAGTAGGCAGATTCTTTTTGTCTGTGCCACCAGGGGAGCCCTATATTAAATTTAAAAAAAAATTAGTTAAACCTAAAAGTTAAACAAAATGAAAATGAATTGATATCTGTAGCAGCACATCACTTTCATCATTATCTTATTACCACCATTCTCAATCTTATATTGTATTGATTAGCTACCTATCAGCTCTTATCCTTAGAACCTGGCAAATGACTTTAATCCTCATCTCACCCAGCATTCTGATTGGAGACGACCTGCTGTCTTCACATGGTTAATGTCCCCTGGTTCTTGTGTGGCTTACTCTTGGTTTTCTCATATTTTTCCAAATCCTAGGCATCTAATGTGTTATTAAGACTCAGAGCATAGGCACACCCTGAATGTACATAAAATAGGCAGCTACAAGAAAATCTAGAAGAAAACCTACCATCTTTAAAAAGGAGAAATCACAACATAGAAAGCAGCTGGTGAGAACAGACAGAAGAGAAATAAAAGTGTTAGTACAGCAACAGAATAAACACCAAAAACATGGATAAAAACTACGGACCAGCCTTCTCGGTAAAATTCTTAAAAACAGCATCCTGGGAAGGGAATCTGGCTACAGGAAGCCTCATCCACCCATGCATCTCCAAGAAGCGAAATTCAGCTGAGAGCCAATCATCAGAAACATGACAATTTCATCATCAGAAAGTAAAGAAAATGATGAGCAAAACGGCAACTCAGGACTGAATTCTAGCCAAGAAGAAAGGACAGGAGGATGAGATGGATGCAAGAAGAAAACTGGGAGGAAAGGGCCATATGCTACTGGAGGACTGCCGTCATGGCTGGGAGGGATGAGGGCCTTGATTGGACATGAAAATGATGCTTAAAGGTAGGAAAAATGGAAGGAAGCAATGGAAAGAATAAAGAAAAACCAACAAAAATAGATATGAATTTAGTGTCACAAAATTCTAAAAAAGAATGGTTTCTCAAGAATGGGCAGTCCTGCTTAAAAAGGAAAGACACCGCAACTCTGCCTCCTTAAATCATCTCAAGAGCAATCAACTAAGAAGGTATGGAAAGAACCTAATAGGGATGGCTACACACAGACTTTACCAGTGAGCTCAGACTTAGAATGCATTCCAAAGCCTTCAAGGGCCTCTGAGAACTGCCACTACTCATCTCCCCATCTCCCTTCACGGCCAACATGTACCACCAGCGTCCATCACTCTCCTTCGGTCCTTGAAGAATCTGCTTCCTGACTTGGTACACTTTGGTCCAAATTGTCCCCCAGTCTTGCTGCTGCCACCATCACGACTCTGACGACTCTGGGCGCCTGGCTGTGTGCTGGGGACCTGTGGGGCCATTTCCACTAACCCCAGCTCCCTGGGACCCGGCCCTAGTCTCGCTCCAGGTCCAACCAGACAACTGCTGGCCTCAGCCTGAGAGCTTCGCTGCACCCCCAGGGGCTGTCCTGTCCCATGGAGTAGCCCAGAGTCACCTTCTGGATTCTAACAAAACCAGGCCACCAGGAACAGTTTCCCAGAGACATGCCAGCAATAAGGCCCCACCCTGAGAAAAGGGCAACCCCTCCATCTCAGGTTCAGACCCCTAAGACGCCCTCCAACCCTGGCCACAAGCCTGTGGGAGTGCTGAGCTCCATCTGTGAGGACCAGCTAGCTTTCCTCTACCCAAATTGCCGTTCTCTATATTCTAGGCTTACACACTTCCGCTGAACCTCACCACGCATGAGGGCTTCTGAGGTCACCAGTACTTCACCCATCACTATGATACTTCACTCAGCTATCTTCTGCGCCTCTTCCAGATCTCAGCTCAAAGGTCAATTCCCCAGGAAAGTCTGCATCTGATCCCATTCCAAACATACTCCCAGTTCAGTTCAGTTCAGTTCAGTCACTCCATCGTGTCTGACTCTTTGAGATCCCATGAATTGCAGCACGCCAGGCCTCCGGGTACTCTCAGTACTTGCCGAAGCCTGGCTTGGAGAATTTTGAGCATTACTTCACTAGCATGTGAGAGGAGTGCAACTGTGCAGTAGTTTGAGCTTTCTTACTCCCCTGGTGGCTCAGAGGTTAAAGCGTCTGCCTCCAATGCGGGAAACCTGGGTTCGATCCCTGGGTTGGGAAGATCCCCTGGAGAAGGAAATGGCAACCCACTCCAGTATTCTTGCCTGGAAAATCCCATGGACTGAGGAGCTTGGTAGGCTATAGTCCACAGGGTCACAAAGAGTCGGACTCGACTGAGTGACTTCACTTTCACTTTCTTTTCACTTGAGCTTTCTTTGGCATTGCCTCTCTTTGGGATTGGAATGAAAACTGTCCTTTTCCAGTCCTGTAGCCACTGCTGAGTTTTCCTAATTTGCTGGCATATTGAGTGCAGCACTTTAAGAGCATCATCTTCCAGGATTGCTCAACTTGATTGGAATGAAAACTGACCTTTTCCAGTCTTGTGGACACTGCTGAGTTTTCCAAAGTTGCTGGAATATTGAGTGCAGCACTTTCACAGCATCATCTTTCAGGATTTAAAATAGCTCATCTGGAATTCCATCACCTCCACTAGCTTTGTTCGTAGTGATGCTTTCTAAAGCCCACTTGACTTCACATTCCAGGGTGTCTGGCTCTAGGTGAGTGATCACACTATCGTGATTATCCGGGTCGTGAAGATCCTTTTTGTACAGTTCTTCTGTGTATTCTTGCCATCTCTTAATATCTTCTGCTTCTGTTAGATCCATACCATTTCTGTCCTATATCGAGCCTATCATTGCATGAAATGTTCCCTTGGTATCTCTAATTTTCTTGAAGAGATCTCTAGTCTTTCCCATTCTGTTGTTTTCCTCTATTTCTTTGCATTGATCACTGAGAAAGGCTTTCTTATCTCTTCTTGCTATTCTTTGGAACTCTGCATTCAGATGCTTATATCTTTTACTCACTTGATACTAGTTACCCACTTCATTCCATTGCATATATCAAGGAAAAAAGAAAAGATCACGTGATTTAAGGGGAAGTATTCTTTCCTCTCACACTAAAAAATGTCCTGGGCTGGTATGACAGCTCTTTCACGGTCATCACAGATGCAACACCTAACATCCCGCTCGCCATCCTAGTACAGCCTCTGTTCTCAAGTTTACTTCATGGTCCCATGTAGCTGCCAGCGCTCTAGCTATCAAACCCAGTCTCCATGCCATGTGAGTGAAAGAAGACAAACACCAAAGAGTATGTGTTGATTATCAATGTATTGCCTCTCAGCTCTAAATCTTCTTCCTCCTGTTTTGTGATACTGGTGCTTGGTCCTATAAATGCTCTCCTTTGCCTGTTCATTCAGTATTAGGCTTGTCGATAAATGGTTCTGCAGATCTGCAGCAGGCAGAAGGAGCTTCTCTTCGTAGTCACAGGATACTGTTTTGGATATGTATGGAAGCTGGAGGATTGGCATGGAGTGGCCTGGTAGTACTCACATCAGTGGTCCTCACAGACCCACATAGGTCTGTGTCCTCCACCAGGGGCAAACCACTTGTCTGGGCAAGTTCTAGCCTATAGCTTCTAGCAAAGTTCTCAGCTACCAGCAGGCTGCCTATTCCCCTGAGAGCTCAGCTCCCTCCAACCAGGTCTAAATTTCAGGGGTTAGAGAAGAGCATTCTTTAAATTCTTGGTATCTTTCTTAATCACCCCAAGTCCTAGAGGTAGTAGCTGACATCTATATTTACTACTTTTTAACCCTTAGCATCTTATTTTGCCCATCTTCGTGGTTAACTATCTTCCAATCATTCTTTATATTAATTTTTCCCAGTTCAAATTACTAGTGTGCTTTCTTTCTCCTGATGGGATCTTGCCTGATTGACTACGTGATTCCACTTATCTAAACTCAAAAATCAGGCAAAACTAATCTACGGTGATAGTGGTTACCTCTGGGAAAATTACTAAGATGGACGGTAAAAGCGTCTGCCTGCAATGCAGGAGACCCGGGTTTGATCCCTCTGTGGGGAAGATCCCCTGGAGAAGGAAATGGCAACCCACTCCAGTATTCTTGCCTGGAGAATCCCATGGACCAAGGAGCCTGGTAGGCTACAGTCCATGGGGTTGCAAAGAGTCGGGCATGACTGAGTGACTTCACTTTCACTTTCAAGGGAACTTTCTAGGGCGCTGGAAATACTTTATATTTTCATCTGGGTAATGGTTTCATGAGTGCACATACCTGGAAAAATCTAATAACCTATAAGATTAAGATTTGTACAGCATCTATATAAATTATTCCTCAATATGGGGGCAAAAACCTATGTTGCAAGCTAGGAGTTAAAGAAATGGATTCTAAACAAAACTCTTTACAGAGGAACCAACCCCTCTTTAAGCAATTTCCCAGTAGTATTACACTGCCGGTATCTGAATACCATGGGCCTGAACAAAACCATACGGCCATAACTAGCTGCAGAGACGGTAAGTGACAGTATGCTTGCTGAATATCAGAGTGCTATTAGGTAAGGAAGAAGGAAAAAACGGATGCTGGTGTATGTAAGCAACTAGTAGTCTCTGCCACAACAGATACTATATTTAAATTTGCTAAAGTTAATTGATAAACTTACATGATAGCCATGGGATTAAGCCTTGGGGAGTGTATATAAATAAATCCATGGAAGCATGATTTAGCATTTTTTATACCACAACATCCTCCCCTTCCATTACAGTTGGGCATCATTATAAACTAAACTGGCAAGGCCCTGTTATCAGGGAGCTTACATTCTAGTACTTGGCACTCAGATGACTCAAAAAAAGAAATGTTTGTTGAATAAATAATAAGGGAATGGATGAATGAATGGATAATACTTGTTTCAATGGGAATAAAATTACCGAGGGAACTGCCACTACAGCCATCATCTTGAAAAGTGCATCTGCCTCACTGGGAAGAAGTGAGTTATCCTTGAAAGTCTGGTAGACCTGGCATCATATAAGAAGTTTTAGAAAACTATAAATCACCCCAAAGGGGTGACTTCCTGGGGGAGGCCAGAGCTACAGTCCCTCTACTGGAGAAGAATCCATGTGTCACCTCTTCCCGAACCCAGCTGGAATTTGAGGTCTCCCAGACATACGGCTTTAAATATAATGATTACAGAAGGACACCAACTAAAATGCACAGTGACCAAATTCCAGGAAAAGGCATGCTGCCCCTGAGAGATAAGGAAGCTTTTATAAATCAAGGCTTGTCAGGGAACAGTTTGCCTTGGATGAGATCTCCAGGCCTCATCCAAGTATAGAGGTGGCAGGCTCTGTGCTTTTTGCTGGGCCTCCTGAGACCCTTTTGGGGCCCTTATCATGGGGCAGCACGCATACACAAAGTTCCTTTAATTTAGAGAGCTGAATTGGACAAGACCCACGGCCTGCCTTATGAGTGAGACATGAAGACTTTCCCAAGGGGTGGATAGCACTAGAGAGGGCAGAGTAGGGGCAGAATTTTGAGAGACGAATGCTCACAAGATGATGGAGAAAGAAGAGAGAAGCAGCTAAGTCGCAGTTGTTTCCGATGCCAGCAGCACATAATTCAAGAGAAAAGCCTGGGTAACAGATTTATCAAAGGGCATTAGAATGGGAAGACATAGACACTGGCTGCCATGATCTTCTTACAGCGGTAATGAGGTCCTGCACTGGGACTAGTGTTTCTAAATCAAAGAGTTAAATGGAAAAAAGAAATAGATGAAGAGAACAGGGCTGTTGTTTCCTTGTTGTGTAACTATGAGCAGTGACCTCTCCAAACCCAAGTTTTGTTGACCATGAAATGGAGGATTACAATACATAACATGTGTGGCCACCAAAATAAGAACATTCCTTGGAGGACGATTAAACTTTATCTGCCAGAGAGGTACTCATCCTTAAAAGAACATTTCCATGAATCATAAATTATAAATTATGTTGCCGTTTCCCATCTGGAAATCAGAAGTTTTCATAGGCAGTAGCTTTTAACAGGTGCCCTGCATATAATTTTTGTTCAAGCCAGACCTTCTGTACATTTAGCCAATTCATTCTGTAATGAGATGGAAATGTTAGTATAATAATGCCCAACTGTAATAGAAGGTTTTGTAATAGAATGCTGTAGTATAAAGAATCCTAAATCATACTTCTATGCATTTATTTATTCACTTATTTACATGTACTCTGACTCATTCTAAAAAAAAAAAGAATTTGAGGTGATTTACAGCAGAAACACAATAAAATGATAAAATATAAATTAAAAATTTTTTTAAAATACTGTACCAAGGGAAAGATAAATTAGAAGAGTGGGTCATGACATGAGGAAAATAAAACAAAGATGTATTCTGTAAGGGATTACACAGATGCTATAATTTTTGTTTTCTGAATGTGTTTGAGTTTTTCTGAAATAAATACAAAGAAAGAGAAGGACAGTTACATCATTCTCCTTATTATCTGAAGGGAAAAAATAAAAACCATACTATTTCCTCAGAAGGACAAGGAATTCAACGATCTGAATTATAGAATGAGCTATATCTTGGGTAAGCCATCCAACATTTGTGGGTATCCCTGAGTCTTTATAAAATGAGGAACTGGAGAGCTTGACCGGGTGACTGAGTTCTAGCTAATGAAAGAGGAAGTGATATTTGTCCCTTCCAGATCAAACCTTCCTTGGGTGACCTTCTTTGTCTTCCCCTCAGTACGCTGCAAGTTATTCCTCAGAGATTCCCAGGTGGGTTCGGCAGTAAACAGATTCTGAGCGGATTACTTACTAGGAAAAGCCTAGGGAAAAATAGCTGTGGAAGGAAAGGCAAAAGCAGGATCGGGCAGAGGGCAAGTCAAGCTGTGAAACAGACCTGATGGCAGCTTTGGCTGAGCCCGTGGGATCTTAGAAGCTAAAGCAGCTCCTGTTGAGCTGAAGTGGCTAATATGCCTATTAACATCAAGCCTGGAATGTGGACTACTCTAGAAGGTGACCCTGGGTAAGATCACTGGACATCTGAAGACACCTCCTCCTTTGAAGTGGGTCTGACTGGTGCATCTTCACATCTACATTCACAGGGTGACCTTCAAAGTCACAAACTAAACATGTCTGAGTCCAGCAGGATGTCCCTGCTCTCCACTCTGTTACACGGAACCATTTTACTGTTAAGGCATATCTGTTACAACACCTAGTATTGCGTTACTTAAAACACACACGCGTGTGCACACATACAATCTTAGACATGCCTAACACTTGAATAAAAGAACCAAGTCAGGTATACAGTGCCTCTGTACTAGAATGGATATTCCTACTTCTTTAAATTGAGAGTTAATGTGGAGTCTGAACAGAACCGTGAAGTTGGCATAATTTGTCTTCACGGCCTCAGCTTTTGTTCTGTGACCGGTCCATCTGCCCACACCCACTACAAGCTGCTCTCCAGCTCACTTCCATAAACCAAATTTGTGCCTTCACGTTCCTTACTCTCGCTGCTTTTGAAAAATCTCCTTTTATTATATCCATATACTCAGCACTACTTCTAATAAAAGTTACAGTGAGCATTTTTCCCCCTGGGGAAAATGTATTCTTAGACCCAGAAATAAAGGGATATAACCATTATATGTCATTTCACACATACGCCATGGGACATAAGGAAAATTTGGGGATATTAGGAACCCAACCAAACTCCCAGGAGGGAATATAGCTGTTTTTTAAGATCACCTCTCTCTATTAATACATGGCTCCAAGGCTGAGTCCTTTATGGCCATAGGTTATAACAGACTAGAAACTAAAAGGTGACCAGGAGACTTGGTTCGATCCCTAGGTCAGGAAGATCCCCTGGAGAAGGAAATGGCAACACACTCTAATATTCTTGCCTGGAGAATTCCATGGACAGAGGACTCTGGCAGTCTGCAATCCATGAGGTCACAAAGAGTTGGACACAACTGAGTGACTAACACACAACTTATAATACTTAACCACTTTTATCTCAGAGGAAACTTATAGTAATTCTCAAATAATCTTTCCATAGTCTTCTGTTTTGATCCCTCATCACTGTGTCCACTGTCCAAGAACTGGTGAGAAGCAAGTCTTACCTCTGCAACCAGTCACGCCAAGGAGGAGGCTGCGTTCATCGCAGGGTTGCTGTTGCCTGAGCTGCCTGGAGGTGTCAGTGTGGAGCCCACGAGCCTCTGTTCCAGACCAAAGGATGGAGAAAGCTCCTCCCACTGCCGGGGTCAGAGTCTCAGGTCAACTCAGATATTTTAACTTCATATCCATAAGAATTCCCTGTGAAAAAAAAGAGCACCTCATGAGAAGCCACACGGATTTAGGGTATATCCCCTCTCTTAATGGATCAGTTCAGTCCAGGCACTCAGTCGTGTCCAACTCTTCGCGACCGCATGGACTGGGCATGCCAGGCCTCCCTGTCCATCACCAACTCCCAGAGCTTACTCAAACTCACGTCCATGGAGTCAGTGACGCCATACTACAACCACCTCGTCCTCAGTCGTCCCCCTTTCCTCCTGTCTTCAATCTTTCCCAGCATCAAGGTCTTTTCAAGTGACAGCTCTTCACATCAGATGGCCAAAGTATTAGAGTTTCAGCTTCAGAATTAGTCCTTCCAATGAATATTTAGGACTGATCTCCCCTAGGATGGAGTGGTTGGATTTCCTTGTAGCCCAAGGGACTCTCAAGAGTCTTCTCCAACACCACAGTTCAAAAGCAACAATTCTTTGGCGTTCAGCTTTCTTTATAGTCCAACTCTCACATCCATACATGACCACTGGAGAAACCATACAACAGTTTTCAAGTCTTGGATTTAGGTCGACCGGGCTGGCCTGTACTAGGCCATGACAGGGAACCACTCTCTGGGAGAGACGCCAAGCTATCTTCTTTAACTAATTCTGTCAGTACAGAATGAAGTCTCTCATTCTCATCTTACTAAAAACCTTCATTCAAATTGATTCCTGGCAACCACCCTACTAGATCATGGCCAAACACATCTAAATCCCAGGTTAAAGTTCAGTTGGGACTTCCACTACTTAGACAAAGTAAAATTTCAGAACAGAGTGGGAATGATAATAATATCAAAAAAATTAACAGCTAACATCTATTGAGGGCTAACTGTGTACCAACCACTGTGCTAAGTGCTTCTCAAGCAATTTTCTGATTTAACTACTGTCAAAAAATGCAAAAGATATTATTCTTTTTCGCCATAAAAAAGCAAACTGAGGTACAGAGAATTAAGTATTATGTTTAAATTTATAAATCTATGGATTTGCTGAGCCCAGATACAAACCTTAAACCTTAAGTTTACAACCACTGTTCTCTGCATATAGGTGCAAACTATTGGCCTTCAAGTCAGCATGCCCTGTTTACCGAATGTGAGCACTCATTTCATAAAGTGTGATCAGATAAAATGTATACAGCTTGGTTAACCTTTCAGGTTTTGTACTGTCTTAAACAGATATGAAAAAATAAGACTCCATGAAGCCTAAGTAATCAGGAATTCTACCAAGGGCAGAACATCCTTCTGGAAAGTTTGCTGTGTGATTAAAGTCACCAGTATTCACCCTCTATTGTTTCACAGAATCTGAACATCATTTAGGCTCAAAGTCTTTTGACGCTCCAGGAGACCTAATACAAAGGATGGGTAACTGAGTAAAGAAAAAAATTGTTTCTGAAGAGACAAGGGGATAGGAAGACAGTAGGGAGGGATTGGGTAATCAAGAGGGGGATTGTCCAAGATAACTCCATGGTCTAGCTCAAGCCAAGCCCTGTTCCTGGATATGTATCAGGCCTCTCATCAGTACTCACGTATTTGTAGCTTACCAGCTTCCCTAGCTGCTGTCAGTTCCCAAACTGTGTGACATCTGTTCTTGATCCCTCCTCCTCCTCCATGCTATCTTGCTATTTCCCTCCCTACAGTACCCTTAATATTGCAGTATTGGTCAGTTTCTGCTGTTGCAATAAATAACCCTCAAAATCAATGACTTATACAACAAGTATGTATTTCTTGCTTGCATGACATGAGGGATGCATGTGGGTTATGGTTTGACTGGGCTCCATGTGTCTCCTTATTTGGGGATCCATGACTATTAGCTATTAATACCATCTGGCCCACGTTGTTTTCATGGTGGAGGACAGAAACAAAAGGAACAGAGCTATTCCATGCATAATTAAAGCTTTTGCTCAATGTCCTATTTGTCATGCTGGCTAACAATCCATTAGCTTAAGCCAGGGACTATATATTTAGTGTAGTGGCGGTGGTGGGAGGCATGGCAAAGGTGGGGAGGAAATGAATAATTTTGAATAAATAATAAGATCTACACTAATAGAATCTCCTCCAATTTCTCTCACCATGTCTATACAGTCACAGTTCTCTGTCACCTTCTCAAAATGCTGAGTGCTCTAGACCAGGAGTCCCCAACCTCAGGATCTAATGTCTGATGAGCTGAGGTGGAGCTGATGTAATAAAGCACACAATAAATGCAGTGGGTCTGAATCATCCTGAAGCCATCCTCCCACTGCCCACTCCCAGTGCACTGAAAATCAGTCTTCCACGAAACTGGTTCCTGGTGCCAAAAAGGTTGGGGACCTTTGCTGTAAGCTCCTGTCCTTACTGCTTTTTCATTTTCCTCTACATGTTGTCCTAGAGCCAGCCTGTCCAGCTACCAATAGCTTCACCACTGTATTTTCAGCACCACTTGTCTCCTTGATCTCAGGCACATATTTTCTGTATATATTGTATGAAAGTGAAAGTGAAGTCCCTCAGTCGTGTCCGACTCTTTGCAATCCCATGGACTGTAGCCCACCAGGCTCTTCCATCCATGGAGTTTTCTAGGCAAGAGTACTGGAGTGGGTTGCCATTTCCTTCTCCAGAATATATTGTATACCTCTACCTAGATATCCTTCCAGTCCCACAAACTCAAGACATGCAAATACGATTTGATTATCTATCCTGATAGTCCCTACATTTGTGTTTTCCCTGATGCTCTAAATTGTCTGCTGCAACCAATTGCCCGGCTAGATGTCAATCTTGAATACAAATTCTTGGCTTTTCTTTCTCTTCTCCATAAATTCTGGCATCACCGCAGCCTCCTATCAGTCCGTCCCACTCCTTGTCTCGCCTCTGCTGGTCCATGCCCTTATTATCCTGTCAGCACTGAAGCACTGTAATAGGCTTCCAGCCAGCCTCCTTTTCTCCAGCTTCTCTCAATTTCAATTCTTCCTCCTTGGGTCTATTGGAGTGATCTTCCTAAAGCATAAAATAATTATGATCTTTCCCAGGTGATGGCTCTTCAGTAGCCCTCCACCAAATCAAACTATTGGAACCACAGCATTCCATGGAGGAAGCGTATGGACCAACAAGGGGGGAAAGAGTGGGAATTTGTTTATTTCTTTCTCTCAAATTATCCACAGAAGCTCTATTTTATAGTTAGATACCCTACACTATTGAATAAAAGATTCCTGAAATATCAAACCGATGGACAAGCAAAGCACTTTGACAGTCCCTCACCTCTAAAAATTAAGCAAATTTCTTAAAGTTGTACACTACATAGTCAGACTTCAGTCTTCTTTTCTAACTATTTTCTGCCACTTGTATCCCCCACAGCATACGTCATTTATACTCTTTCTACCAGGACACCAGCCACACTAAAATATTCAATGTAGCTCTCTTGACCAGAAGTATTATCTCCTTTTCTTCATTTCTACCAAGACAACTTCTATTCTTTTCTCTAACCTCAAACAGAGCCATTTCTAGCCTGCCCATTCTCATCACAGTCAGCTGTCCCTTCTTTGAGTCTTGTAAACTCCTTTTAAATAATACCCTTGACTCTGCATGCTGGTTATTTATTTGTTTGGATCTATCTTCCCAAGAAATTGGGAGTTTCTTGAAGATAAAGCTGTGTCTTACTTGTCCTTATATTCTTGGTCCCCTGTCTAGTGTCTGATACAAAGCAAACACTCAAATAAAATTTATAATGGGATTGAATGAAAGCAGTGACGATGGTAAAGCACTGTATCCTTAGAGCCCCAAAGAAACACTGGTTGCTTTTGAATTCTATGGTCTTCCTGCATTATGCACATGGCACCTCCTGCCCTCACTTCTTGTCTGTGCTCAGATACTGCCTTATTGGACGAATGTAACTACTCAATGTAAAATACAGTTTTCCTCCTACAACCCAGCACTGTTTTCTTTTCATCTTGCTTTGGCCTTCTTTACTAAATATATCAATATCTGACATTTTATTTGTTTATTTGTGAATCACCTATTGTCTCCCTCCTACGGACAGGAGACACGTCTGTTTCATCATTCATCTATCCTCAGTTCCCAGATCAGTGCTGGGCATGTGGATATTTGTTAAATAAATGAACAATTAGTAAATTCCTTTTCTGTTTAAACAAGCTTGGGTAGCTTCTGTTTTATGTTAATGTACAGGAGTGATAAAGATTGCTACTCTCCTAGAAGCATAGATATCCTGGAAATACAAGCTGTTGTAGCTTCTAGGATAAAATCTCTAAACAAGGCTGAATCTCTAAACAAGGCATTTTTTTCATGAATAAGTCCATGTGGATTCCTTTGGAAACATTCAATGTTAAGGAGAAATCCTTGTACACTAAAATCATAAGGATTGAAATCAAGGCTATAGTGCTAATCTTCATGGTATCTGGGCTTTAAATGACCTTTCAGAGAAGGCTATGTTGCTTCTTAACTTCTTAACTAGAGTAAGTTGATGTCTTAACTAGAGTAAGTTGATCATCTAAATATCTTTGGTCTAGTGCCCCTCTACAAAGGTTAGAGAACTCAACCTCTCCAAGAAATCAAGCGGTAAAGGCTAGTTTTCTAGATAAAACATACTTGTAATGACTCCCTCCCTTCTCCTCTCTTTCTTTTACTCCTGCCTAACTTGCCTTTGAGTATAATCTCTTCTTGCCTCCCCACTCCCTGATGAATATCTGGGTGTTGGTGTTCCCTCTGGCCCTCTTGGAGTTAGTATACTTCCCTCTAGACATGAGCTGCCCCATAGAGTAGCCACTAACCCCCATGTGGCTATTTAAAATTAATTAAAAGCCAGTACAATTAGAATTTTGGTTTTTATCCTCCCTTCTCCTCTCTTTCTTTTACTCCTGCCTAACTTGCCTTTGAGTATAATCTCTTCTTGCCTCCCCACTCCCTGATGAATATCTGGGTGTTGGTGTTCCCTCTGGCCCTCTTGGAGTTAGTATACTTCCCTCTAGACATGAGCTGCCCCATAGAGTAGCCACTAACCCCCATGTGGCTATTTAAAATTAATTAAAAGCCAGTACAATTAGAATTTTGGTTTTTAGGCAGCCCACTCCAGTGTTCTTGCCTGGAGAATCCCAGGGACTGGGGAGCCTGGTGGGCTGCCGTCGACGGGGTCGCACAGAGTCAGACACGACTGAAGCCACATAGCAGCAGCAGTCACATTACAAGTGCTCAGTAGTCACATATGGTTGATAATTACGGTACCAGACAATACGGGATATCACAGATTTCCATCATTGCAGGAAGTTCTGTTGGCTAGGATCCCCCTTCTAGAATCCTGATAATTTAGTACACCTACTTCTCAGTCTTTGCCTCAGATTACAATCCCCATTGCCTTTCCAGCCACTGGAACTGGTAATACTGGGCTTGATCTGCTCTTAGTCATAATATGGTAGTGATTAGATCATGCCAAATCTGCTCTCGGGTCTTCATTTTCATGAAGACGGATGATGATATTTAAATTACAGGTTCCTGATCCAAAGTGAATCCATTTTGTAGTAGAAAGGACAATGTACCAGGATTGGAGGAAAAGTAGTAAGTACTAGTAAAACATTGTGGGTAGTAAAACCTACAGGAAGGAGAGACCAACCAAGAGAAGAAAATAGCCAGGACCATGGAATAGTTTGCTTCCTTGTCATCACACAGGGTAAATGGGAATCTGACTGGGTAGACTCCAAGTGTTTGCTTGGATCTAGACTGTGGAGACATCTAGACTGTGCAGAGTCCATTGTCTGTGTTACTTTGTTTTTGTTTTAAGTCACTCAGTCATGTCCAACTCTTTGCAACCCCTTGGACTATACAGTCCATGGAATTCTCCAGGCCAGAATACTGGAATGAGTAGCCTTTTCTTTCTCCAGCGGATCTTCCCAACCCAGGGATCAAACCCATGTCTCCCACATTGGAGGCAGGCAGATTCTGTACCAGCTGAGCCACAAGGGAAGCCCAAGAATACTGGAGTGGGTAGCCCATCCCTTCTCCAGTGGATCTTCCCAACCTAGGAATTGAACCAGGGTCTCCTGCATTGCAGGTGGATTTTTACCAACTGAGCTATGAGGGAACTGTCTGTGTTACTTTATGAAAGCAGTATTGTCATGGCGTGGGTGTGGAGTAAGCAGTAACAGAAGTCAGGAGACTCCTTGGGCAAAAGCTGGGTGGCTTTTTTGACCAGGCTCATGGGCCAAATCAAGTCTCATATATGACTAACGTATAACAAGATAACTGCTTCCTGGGCTCCAGAGAGAGAGAGGCCAATACTTGTAAGTCCTGCTTAGAAAGAAAACTAAGATACTCAAGAGCTAGGTTGGAAGAAGGAAGATTGCTCTTTCTCCAGAGAGTTGCTAACTTGAGTTTCCAGTGATGTAGCAGCCGCTTATGTTATTCTCCATGACACTCAACATCCCCTGAGAAAAGAGGGTTTTCCAGAACCCTGGAATAGAACAGAGGTGCCAGTAGAAGAGATTTGCTTATTCACCAAGAGACAAAGTCTTCAGTGAAAGAATTAGACTTTAATTATAGACTCTCAGGCATCATGGAAGATATGGAGGGTTGTCCTCAGGACTCTAACTTCTTGAAATCTTGCCATAAATTCTACTTCTAAGTTCTAAACTGTCCCCCACCTCAACCCCGTCCCGAGAAAGAGAGAACAGTGATGCTGGCCACTGAAATCACTCTTCTAGTGGATGTTCTAAAAAAGCAAGCTGACAGAGGCCATAAACCCTCCAGTTTGCTTCCAATTCAAGCAACAAGTTTTAATAAAGCCAAATTTGTATATCATCCCCATCATCAAATGAATAGATTAAATGCTACAAGTGGAATTCAAACTATCAAAAAAAAGAAAGAAAAAACCTATAAAACGCGGCTGAGCCTTTGTATGAAATGAATTAGAAATTCATTTCAACATAATGTACATACCATTCTTGCTCTGGGCTGACATCGCTAATCTGCAGAATTTCTTCTTCAGACATAGGATACAAAGGCAGAAAAAAGAAATTAAAAAAAGAAGCCTAGACCTTAACATCTTAACATCCTCAGTACTCTGTAAAGCTTCACTTAGGAAACCGGCAAGACACTATTGATTTTCCCAGAAACAAGCAAGGATCAGCTAATTCCTTGAGGCAATTAATGGCTTTGTTATTTAACATTTCTCATGGGCTTTTCATGCATTTGTTATTACAGACTCCTTCCCAGTGGCAGAGCACTGGATCAAGTTCAAAACACAGAAGAGCGGTGGAGACATTAGCATGGGCTGAAAACCTGTGTCTATATGTCTGGACTGGTTTGTGTGAATGAGGTAGGGATATTATCATTCTGATTCCTGTCTTCATTGTCTGCTCTGAGTGGACCTCCTGAGCTTTGAGTAATCATTTGAGTGGAAATGAATACCACAAATCTGCCATAAATGAAGCAGTTACTAAGAAAACCATACTGCAGATAAAGAGAACAGACTCGTAGTTGCAAGAGGGATTAGATTAGGAATTTGGGATTATCAGATGCAAACTATTAATATTATATATAGAATGAACAAACAATAAGGTCCTATTGTATAGCATAGGGAACTATATTCAGTATCCTATAAGAAATCATAATGGAAAAAATATGAAAAGGAATATATATGTCACTTTGCTATACAGCAGAAACTAACACATCATTATAAATCAACTATACCTCAATACAATAAATTTAAAAAAGAAAAGTGTTGTGCTAGCTTCTTTCACATATGATTTTATAAATTCTTCACAGTTATCTTGAGGGGCAGGTATTATTTATTATTCCACATTTTCAGATGCATAAAGTCTAGATTAACATATGCAAGGCTTCACAGCTTTATAGAGTGGATCTCAATTAAAACTTAAGATTTTTAAGTCCATACCTTTTCATGGGATCTAGAATTATCCTCATTGTAAACAACATACACCCTACCAGGCTCTTCTGAATATTTCTGATTTCCATAAAACCCCACTCACAAGAGCTCCTTAAAGTATGTATTTTTTTTTATTTGTTTATAATGTGAAATTTTGCCAGAAATTTATGCAAAAAGAGAAAAACAGGGAATCAAACAGAATATTGTGCTGTGTGCTCAGTATGTCCGACTCTTTGTGACCCCATGGACTGTAGCCCACCAGATTCTTCTCCATGGGATTTCTAAGGCAAGAATACTGGAACAGATTACCATTTCCTTTTTAAAGGAATTTTCCTTACCTAGGAATCGAATCCACATCTCCTGTATCTCCTGCAATGGCAGGTGGTTGCTTTACCACTAAACCGCCTTGGGAGGCCCAAAGAGAATATTGTTCTATACAAATGGCAGGGACATGCAGTATTCCTGAACCTCTGCCAAGCTGTCACCAAACATCGCAAGATTTCCTAGTCAGGTTGATCAACTTTCCAGATACTCAGAAATTCAACTGAATAGAAACCTGAATATTTCATTCTGTAAAAGCACTAAAGCAGATGAATGCAACGGGGATAACAGAGTTCAGGATTGGCAAGCATCAGGATATAACTGCTCAGCGCTTGGAATCAATGGACTCTTGGTGTTGTAAGAGGGTCCCTTCTGAGAGCTATGACATAAGCCATAAGTGACCTAAGAGAAGGGGTCTAGACATTCTGCCAGCTTTTGTATTGCTGAAGCAGGACCTCTGAGTTACTTTTGGCAAGAGAATGTTTGCAGCAGAGCTCACACCAATTGCCAACTGTTCAGCAAAAGTTTCCTGGGTCTTTCTCATAGGAAGTCGACAGCATCTCCTGAGAAAACAGCAGGAGACACTTCGTGATGTGGCAAACCACTCTGATGACTCAGTAGCTTTTTATCCTTTCCCCCAGCCGAGTAGTTCAAAGGACTGCTTGCTATTATTCTTAGCTGCTGGGATGTAGCTTCCTGCTCTGTGTTTTCATCACAGGTGGTGATTGCTGAGAAGAAAAGTTGTTAAAAAAAATAATAACTTGTCACAAGCTACTGCATGACTCAAGCATAGATAGTTCTAAGTGAAGTTCTGGAGACAGAAAACCTTCTCTTAGGAAAAGCATTTAGCCTCAGATTTGCAAAGACAGGGATGAGGGAGCCTGGTGGGCTGCCGTCTATGGGGTCACACAGAGTCGGACACGACTGAAGTGACTTAGCAGCAGCAGCAGCAGCAGCAGCAGCAGCCCAGTATTAATTGAATGTCTGGAATGGGCAAATTTAATTCAGATGACCATTGTATCTACTACTGTGGGCAAGAATCCCTTAGAAGAAATGGAGTAGCCCTCAGAGTCAACAAAGGAATCCAAAATGCAGTACTTGGGTGCAGCCCCAAAGATGACAGAATGATCTCTATTTGTTTCCAAGGCAAAGCATTCAGTATTACAGTAATTCAAGTCTATGCTCCAAGCACTAATGCCAAAGAAGCTGAAGTTGAACAGTTCTATGATGACCTACAAGATCTTCTAGAACTAATTCCCAAAAAAGATGTCCTCTTCATCATAGGGGACTGAAATGCAAAAGTAGGTAATCAAGGGATACCTGGAGTAACAGGCAAGTTTGGCCTTGGTATGCAAAATGAAGCAGGACAAAGGCTAACAGAGTTTTGCCAAGAGAACACACTAGTCATAGCAAACACTCTCTTCCGACAACACAAGAGATGACTTTACACATGTACATCACCAGATGGTCAATATCAAAATCAGATTGATTATATTCTTTGCAGTCAAAGAAAGAGAAGCTCTATACAGTCACCAAAAACAAGACCAGGAGCTGACTGTGGCTCAGATCATGAACTCCTTATTGCCAAATTCAGACTTAAATTGAAGAAAGTAGGGAAAACCATAGATCATTCAGGTATGACCTAAATCAGATCACTTATGATTATACAGTGAAAGTAACAAATAGATTCAAGGGTTTAGATCTGATAGATAGAGTGCCTGAAGAACTACAGATGAAGGTTCATGACATTGTAGAGGAGGTAATGATCAAAACTATCCCCAATAAGAAATGCAAAAAGTCAAAACGGTTGTCTGAGGAAGCCTTAAAAATAACTAAGAAAAGACAAGAAGTGAAAGGCAAAGGAGAAAAAGAAAGACATATCCATCTCAATGCAGAGTTCCAGAGACTAGCAAGGAGAGATAAGAAAGCCTTCCTCAGTGATTAAGGCAAAGAAATAGAGGAAAACAATAGAATGGGAAAGACTAAAGATCCCTTCAAGAAATTTAGAGATACCAAAGGAACATTTCATGTGAAGATGGGCACAATAAAGGACAGAAAGAGTATGGTCTTAACAAAAGCAGATGTTAAGAAGAGGTGGCAAGAATACACAGAACTATGATCTTCTTGACCCAGGTAAACACAATTGTGGATCACTCACCTAGAGATAGACACCCTGGAGTGCAAAGTCAAGTGGTCCTTAGGAAGCATCACTATGAACAAAGTGAGTAGAGGTGATGAAATTCCAGCTAAGCTATTTCATATCCTAAAAGATGATGTTGTAAAAGTGCTGAAGTCAATATGGCAGCAAATTTGGAAAACTCAGCAGTGGCCATGGGACTGGAAAAGTTCAGTTTTCATTCCCATCCTAAAGAAAGGCAATGCCAAAGAATGCTCAAAGAACTGCACGAGTGCACTCATCTCACATGCTAGCAAAGTAATGCTCAAAATTCTCCAGACCAGGCTTCAACAGTGTATGAACTGAGAACTTCCAGATGTGCAAGCTAGATTTAGAAAAGGCAGAGGAAACAGAGATCAAATTGCCAATATCCACTGGATCATAGAAAAAGCAAGACAATTCCAGAAAAATATTGATTTCTGCTTCATTGATTATGCTAAAGCCTTTGTGTGGATTACAACAAACTGGAAAATTCTTAAAGAGATGGAAACAACAAACCCCTTTACCCGCCTCCTGAGAAATCTTCATGCAGATGAAAAAGAAACAGTTAGAACCAGACATGGAACAATGGATAAAGGCAGAGGAAACAGAGATCAAATTGCCAACATCCGCTGGATCATAGAAAAAGCAAGACAATTCCAGAAAAACATTGATTTCTGCTTCATTGACTATGCTAAAGCCTTTGTGTGGATTACAACAAACTGGAAAATTCTTAAAGAGATGGGAATAACAAACCCCTTTACCCGCCTCCTGAGAAATCTTCATGCAGATGAAGAAGGAACAGTTAGAACCAGACATGGAACAATGGACTGGCCCACCCCAAATTAGGAGAGGAATATGTCAAGGCTGTGTAATGTCACCCTGCTTCTTTAACTTATATGCAGAGTACATCATGCAAAATGCTGGGCTGGATGAAGCACAAGCTGGAATCAAGGTTGCATGGAGAAATATCAATAACCTCAGATATGCAGATAACACCACCCTTATGGCAGAAAGTGAAGAGGAACTGAAGAGCCTCTTGATGAAAGTGAAAGAGGGGAGTGGAAAAGCTGGCTTAAAACTCAAACATAGAGAAAGCAAAATCACGACATCCAGTCCTATCACTTCATGGCAAATAGATGGGGAAACAATAGAGACAGTGACAGACTTTATTTTCCTGGGTTCCAAAATCAGATAGTGACTGCAGCCATGAAATTAAAAGACACTTGCTCCTTGGAAGAAAAGCTATGACTAACCTGAAAGTGAAAGTCACAGTCTTGTCCAACTCTTTGCAATGGAATTCTCCAGGTCAGAATACTAGAGTGGGTAGCCCCTTCTCCAGGAGATCTTCCCAACCCAGGGATCAAACCCAGGTCTCCTGCACTGCACGCAGTTTCGTTACCAATTGAGCCACAAGGGAAGCCCAAGAATACTGGAGTGGGTAGCCTGTCCCTTCTCCAGTAGATCTTTCCAACTCAGGAATCAAACTGGGGTCTCGTGAATTGCAGGCAGATTCTTTACCAACTGATCTATCAGGGAAGCCCCAAGACTAACCTAGACAGATATTCAAAAGCAAAGATATTACTTTGCCAACAAAGGTCCATTTAATCAAAGCTATGGTTTTTCCAATAGTCATGCATGGATGTGAGAGTTGGACCATATAAAGAGCTGATTGCCAAAGAATTGGTGCATTTGAACTGTGGTGTTGGAGAAGACTCTTGAGAGTCCCTTGGACTGCAAGAAGATCAAACCAGTCAATCCTAAAGGAAATCAGCCCTGAATATTCATTGGAATGACTGATGCTGACTGAAGCTCCAATACTGTGGCCACCTGACTGGAAGAACTGACTCATTGGAAAAGACCCTGGTGCTAGGAAAGATTGAAGGCAGGAGGAGAAGGGGACAACAGAAGATGAGACAGTTAGATGGCATCACTGACTCAATAGACATGAGTTTGAGCAACCTCCTAGAGTTGGTGATGGATAGGGAAGCCTGGCCTGCTGCAGTCCATAGGGTCGCTAATAGTCAGCCATGACTATGCTACTGAACTGAATTAATGTATGGTAAGCACTTTAGACTCTTTGGGGGGCCTCTCATGTGCAGCATTGTTAAAGAACTCACCTGCCAATGCAGGAGGCGCAAAAGACACAGGTTTGACCCCTGGGTCAGGAAGATGTTCTGGAGTAGGAAATGGCAACCCACTCCAGTATTCTTGGCTGGAGAATCCCATGGACAGAGGAGCCTGGCAGGCTACAATCCATAGTGTTGCCAAGAGTCAGACACAACTTAGCAGCTGGGCACACATGCTTTATAAATATTAACTTCACAATCGCCATGGAGATAATTACTATTATCTTCACTTTACATATGAGAGAGCTAAACTCAGAGTGTTTTAAAGAAATTGCTAAGATCACATAGCCAGTAAGTACAGAAGTGTCATTTAAAAAAAATTATTGAGGTTTAATATTTATATAGTTTCATGTATAAACTGAACTACCATTAAATGTACAGCTAATTTATATGACAGACTCTAGGTCACCCACCTCTCTACAGAAGACCTCATTTCATTCCTTTTTATGGCTGAGTAATATTGTGAAGTCAAATAGATGAAAGCAAATATTGTATATTAACACACATAGATGTGATCTAGAAAAATTAGACAGATGGACCTCTTTCCAGGGCAGGAATAGAGGCGCAGATGGAGAACACAGACTCATGGATGCAGTGGGGGAAGGGGAGCTCAGGATGAACTGAGACAGCAGCATTGCCATATACGCACTCCCAGGTGTAAAATAGCCAGCTAGTGGGCAGCTGCTATAACGCTCCGCTCGGTGCTCTGTGATGACCCAGGCTGATGGGGCTGCAGGGGTGGTGGCAGGAAGCTCCAAGAGGGAAGGGATATATACATGCATATATGTATAACTCATTCACCTAGTCACTTAATTGGACAGCAAAACCAATGCAACAGTGTAAAGCAACTATACCCTAAAAAAAAAAAGAAAAAGGAAAGAAAAACATACAGCTAAGGAACTATTATATTATATATATATATGTGTGTGTGTATATATGTATATATATATGTAAACCTGTAGACATCATCTAGCTCAAGACACAGTTTCTCGAGTTCAAAAAGTTCCTTATTGCCTTTTTCTATTAAATACACAATCCAGAGGTAACTTTTCTTCTAGCTTCTATAAACATGGATTAATTATGCTTCTTATTAAACTTCATTAGAACATACCATGACTAGTCACTCTAATTTGCCTGATACTGTGGGGTTTCCTGCATATGGACTTTTCAGTGTTAAAATCAGGGTGGCTGTTCATCCTATAAATCCAATCACCCCATACATATTCTTTTGTGTCTGGTTTCTTAAAACACAGTAATAGTATCTGTGAGATTTGCCCAAGTTGTTGAAAGTAGCAAGGCTTTGTCCTTTCTTTTCTTGCTAAATATTATTTCATTGTATGACTTTCATAACTTTTTTATCCATTATTCTGTTGACACACATTTGAGTTGTTTCTAGTTTTTCACTTTCATGATTAAAGCCCAAAACATTCTCATATGAGTACATTTTTTGTAGCTATAATTACTCAGTGCTTGAGGGTAGGATTTCTAGGTCATAGGGTAAATGTATATTTAGCTTTAATGATATCAAAGTTTTCCAAAATAGTTGCACTGATTTATAATCCTACTAGGATTTTTAAAACATGTTAGTTGTTCCACATCCTCACCAGCACTTGCTATGCCAGTATGTTTACTTGTAGTCATTTTTGTAATGTGGTAGATTGCTGTTGTAATAAAAAAACAGACTACTATTCAGGACTCTAAAACTTCTGCTGCTGCTGCTAAGTCGCTTCAGTCGTGTCCAACTCTGTGCGACTCCAGAGACAGCAGCCCACCAGGCTCCCCCGTCTATTCAGGACTCTAAAACTTCTCGATGGTAACAAAAGAGGGAATCTAGGTAACTTTGGGTTTAGATACAATACCAAAACCATAATTCCTAAAAGAAAAAATGGATAAATTAGACATTACCTGATAAAGGATTAGTGTCCAAAATATACAGAGAATTCTTAAAATTTAATAAGAACATAAACACTACATTAAAAGTTGGACAAAAGATCTAAATAAACATCTCACCAAACAAGATACATAAATGGCAAACAAGCATATGAAAAGATGCTCAATATTATTTGTTATTAGGGAATTGCAAGTTAAAGCCAAAATGAGATCTCAGTACAAGCCGATTAGAATGGCTAAACTAAAAACTAATAGCATTAGTTGTTGGCAAGGATACAGAGCAACAGGAACTATCATACTTGTGAGAATGCAAAAGGGTACAGCAACTTTGGACAATAATTTGACATAACATTACAGAGCTAAACACAATCTCATCATACAACCCAACAACTATCCTTCTAGGGACTTAGGCAATTAGAGTTATGTCCGTACAGAAGGTAGCACATGAATATTTAGTTGCTTTATTCATAATCACCAACTACTGAATGCAGTCAAGGTGTCCTGACGTGTGAATAGATGAAAAAGTTATAATTATATCACTTCATGGGAAATAGATGGGGAAACAGCGGAAACAGTGTCAGACTTTATTTTGGGGGGCTCCAAAATCACTGCAGATGGTGATTGCAGCCATGAAATTAGAAGACGCTTACTCCTTGGAAGAAAAGTTATGACCAACCTAGATAGTATATTCAAAAGCAGAGACATTACTTTGCCAACTAAGGTCTGTCGAGTCAAGGCTATGGTTTTTCCTGTGGTCACGTATGGATGTGAGAGTTGGACTGTGAAGAAGGCTGAGCACCGAAGAATTGATGCTTTTGAACTGTGGTGTTGGAGAAGACTCTTGAGAGTCCCTTGGACTGCAAGGAGATCTAACCAGTCCATTCTAAAGGAGATCAGCCCTGGGATTTCTTTGGAAGGAATGACGCTAAAGCTGAAAC
>SJYC01112574.1:0-18240 GCA_006408675.1 Madoqua kirkii | reverse complement strand
AGAAGGCTGAGCACCGAAGAATTGATGCTTTTGAACTGTGGTGTTGGAGAAGACTCTTGAGAGTCCCTTGGACTGCAAGGAGATCTAACCAGTCCATTCTAAAGGAGATCAGCCCTGGGATTTCTTTGGAAGGAATGACGCTAAAGCTGAAACTTCAGTACTTTGGCCACCTCATGCAAAGAAGAGTTGACTTATTGGAAAAGACTCTGATGCTGGAAGGGATTGGGGGCAGGAGGAGAAGGGGACAACCGAGGATGAGATGGCTGGATGGCATCACGGACTCAATGGATGTGAGTGAACTCCGGGAGGTGGTGATGGACAGGGAAGCCTGGCATGCTGCGATTCACGGGGTCGCAAAGAGTCGGACACGACTGAACAACTGAACTGAACTGAAGGAATATTATTCAATGATAAACAGAAATGAGCTATCAAGCCGTAAATAGACACAAAGTAATCTTGAAGGCGTACTTATAAGTGAAAGAAATGATCTAAAAAAGGTGTATACTGTATGATTCCAATTATAAGACATTCAAGAAAATAAAATTATAGAAATAGTTATGAAGATTAGTGGTTTCTAGGGATTCTGGGGAAGGGGAGGGATGAATAGGAGTCAGGAGATTTTTACTGTGGTACAGCTGTTCTGTGCCATACTGCAGTGGTGGGTACATGACATTGTGCATTTGTCAAAACCCCTAAGACAGGACTTCCCTGGTGGTCCAGTGGCTAAGACCTATGATTCCAATGCAGGGCCCCAGGTTCAATCCCTGGTCAGAGAACTGGATCCCACATGGCACAACTAAGATTCAACACAGCCAAGTTATTAATAAAAACAAAAACCAACCAAACAAAACAACTGTACAAGACTGTACAACTGGAGAGTGAACCTTTATATGCAATTTTTAAAAATTCTGCTAAACAGATAGAAGGGCAGAGGATCCCAGAAAGAACATAGACTGTAACAAGGGCATGTAGTTGTATTAGAAATATGAAATAATCTCACTGAAGCAGGTGGAGGGAAAAAGATGCTGACTTAAGTAGCTTTAGGAATGAGATGAAAGCACTGTACTCTAGTTGATAAAATTATTTTCCATGAGATGACAAATTTTAAGAATTTCGATACTCCTATATCTGTACACAGGAACTGAACAAATAAGGAAACTGCTGACAGATGGTGAAACTCAGGTCTTTCACTGTTGGCATGTGAGTATATAGACAAGTAAAGGTCAAAAGCTAGAATGATCTGTGTGATGGTTTAGAGTTAGAGACATCAGTAAGATCTCATCTTAAATTTAATATAGATATAGAGATTATATACAGAAATATTTATAGATATGTATATAAATGTCAGTTTTCAAACACATCTATACTTCTTTGTTCTCTTTGCTGAGAGGGTTTAAGGAAGCACCACCATAGTAACAATACCCAGAACTTGGTTTTCAATATCCTTCTCCAATAGAAGAAACCAGGGAAAACCTCAGAGAAATTACTAATTTTAAGACTGGAGCAGGAAACATACAAGATAAGCTAGAGCATCTGTAGTCTAGAAATAAGGAATTGCTTATTTAAAAACCACAAAACAATAACAACCACCAAAACAAACAAACAAAAAACCAAAATGAAAATTAAA
Organism: Madoqua kirkii; assembly: GCA_006408675.1. Taxonomy (NCBI): domain Eukaryota; kingdom Metazoa; phylum Chordata; class Mammalia; order Artiodactyla; family Bovidae; genus Madoqua; species Madoqua kirkii. Next base: position 16,613 of record SJYC01112574.1, on the reverse strand, counting down.
AAAAACACCCAACATCACTGATGGAAGTATGTCAAAAGACCACCGGAGCCGAAGGAAAGGATATCCAAGGACTAAAGATGAACAATTTTAGCAACAACACGAAAAGTAGTAGTGGGCTCTAACCCAAAGTATAAAATAAATATTCATGAGCCCATACTCCTAAAAACAAATGATAAATTAATAAAGGGGAAAGGAGAGACAAGTCTCCCATACAGAAGAATTAGAAATGAATTATGTAGCTACATCACACTCAAGAAGGGAAGAAAAACTCTCTTCTTCCTAAGTTTGGGCTACAGGTTTGGGCTAAGTTTGGGCTTTTTTCTGCCAAAGAGTACAGTATGGAGATGGGGAATACTGGGCTACTTTACAGTGGGGAAACCTAACACACACTGTGTATAATGTGATGAAAATACCATTTTGTCTCTTAAATCTCTGTCCCTGTAACATCAGTCTAATCATGAGAACAGCATGAGATCAGGACTTCCCTGGGCATCCAGTGGCTAAGACACTGTGCTTCCGAGGCAGGGGGTCCAGGTTCAATCCCTGACCAGGGAACTAGATCCCACATGCTGCAACTTAAGATCCCGCATGCCGCAATGAAGACTGAAGATTCGGTGAGCCACAGCTAAGACTCAGAGCAGCCAAATAAATACAATACAATACTAAAAAATGAGATGAATTCTAATAGAGGAATACACCTCAATATACCCTGCCAGGACTACTGACAACTGGTAAAGTCATCAAAAACAAGGAAAATAGGAGAAACTTCTACAGCCAAGAGGTGCCTCAGGAGACATAAGATGAGGCATCATATAGAATCCTGCTGGGGGTTCCCTGGGGGTTGTAACCGCCTGAGGCTCAGGAGACTGGAGGTATGGGGCCACTTTCAGGGACCTAGCCTCGTCCTTGATATTGTCTCCAATATTGTCTCAGCTATTTGGATATTGTCTCCAAATTATTTTTTTCTTTATTTTTGGTGGATCATGTCCTTTCATCTGCTCAAATTTACAGGAAAACTCTGCTGCTGTCTTGCAGTAGTCCTGTATTTTACTATACAAAGGGAAGACTTGGAAATTTAGAAAATGCCTTTCTTTCTCAACTAGGCTTAGTTTTCTGTAAACTTCAAGTTCCTATTGGAAATGTGGGAATTCAAAGCAGATCATTTTTCAGTATCACATTTTTTCCCCAATACTTTGCTGAAATAAGCATCATAAATCTCATAATTAAATAATTTCTAATTTGTCTGTTGCTTTCAGGCTTAGTCTCTCAGTTGTGCCTGACTCTTTGCGACCCCATGGGCTATAAGCCTGCCAGGCTCCTCTGTCCATGGGATTTTCCAGCCGTGGAGTGGGTTGCCATTGCCTCCTCCAGGGGATCTTCCTAACCCAGGGCTCAAACCTGCCTCTTTTGTGTCTCCTGCACTGGCAGAAGGATCCTTTACCACTAACTACCTGGAAAGCCACAAATTGTCTGTTACTCTTGTAAGTTCAAATGAGCTTTCTTAAAGGAGGATATATATATTTCAAGCTATCAGAGGTCTAAACTACTTAGCTTCTCCCATACTTTGCAAGAAACATGTAAAGCAAAGTATTTTAAAGTTGTATATTATAGTCACCTACTTAAATATTTTAAGAGATCATTTATTCATAAGGCCCCACTTTTTCCTTCCCAAGAGACTTGGCATGAGGCAGTGGCAATGAAAAGGTGCTCATAATCACTTCAATTATTACGTTTTCTGGCAGCTTTACTCCACCCTTACATAGAAAGCCTCCAGAGCTTCAGCCCAGCCTCTGGAACAGAGAGCATCCATCTTCAACGGAGGTTCCAGCCCATGCTCCTGCCTGGGTCACCCATGAGAGCGTCAGCTGTGACTCAGCCACACCCTGGGAACCATGGTCAGTGACTCAGCGTCACCTCACAGAGAAAAAGTCTGTTCTTTTCCTCTCCTGAGAATTGTTCATTCTGTGCTATCTGCAGGATGAAAAACAGCAGATTGAAAACTCCAAAAAGCGTTCAGCTTTAGCTGTCCCTCAGCGCGGCTCAGGCTTTGATTACAGACAAGAATGGAATGTGTAAGAGGGTTTTATAATTTTAGAAATCATTTTCCAAAGAGCTTGGTTTCATTCAGAAAGGCCAGACTTGTGCTTATGTTCTAGTCCCCGCCTGCCTGCTCTGTATCTGTCTGTCTGTCTTTCTCTCTCATGTATTTAGGAAAAGAGTGTCTGGTCCAGCATCTCATATCATATTCCTTCTTCCAGGTATTCCTGGAAAATCGGAAGTGGGTGTACTGGGCCAGATGAGTGAAAAATTGACCCTCCCATCTGCCTGACCTGACATCTCAGCTTTACAGCTGTGTCTGGAAACTTTCTCCAACCTCTCCAGGCAGTGTCATGGGTTTCCTCATCTATATTCCCATATCTAGGGTGACCGAATGTTCCAATGTGCTAGGGACTGCCTCAGTTTTGGCAGTGAAAGTCCTGAAAACAAGGAAAACCCTGAGTCCTGAGCAAACCAGGACACTTGGTCAACATATCACTGTATTTAAGTGTCAGTATTTACACTGTTATAAGGATTCTAGTTACTGCTGGTTGTCCTCATTCCATATGAACTTCTAGAAGGAAGGAATTATGTCAAGCTTTAAAAAATTTGTTGACAGCATGAAGGAGTTTCCAAGAGAATAGGGGAGTATGTGCATGAGTGAATGAACTAATTAGTCTGATAAGATTACTTATGGTTTTGGGAGGTTCCTTGATCATTTTTCTTGAACAGGGGAACAGAAAGTACCCTTTGCTCAGTAAATTTACTTACATTACTGCTCTAAATCCCATAAAATGTCTTGATTATATACCTGAATATCATGATTGAATACTGGGATCATCACCAGAAAGTGTAAGGGTATCTGACTGTGAAAACAGATAAAGCAACCAGAAACGATGCCCAAAGCTGAACACAGGCTTTTTCCAAGGGAGAAAGGCAAATGATCAGGATTTTGTTCCTGCTTCATCTTTTTTATTGAAAGGTGAGCCTAATGCATATAGTCTATGGTGGAAGAAGTTCCCTGGATATTCATGTCTAAATTCAATATATTAACCTTTTATTTCCATTCAATTAAATAAGTTTTGCAGCAACTATAAGAGCACTGGGATAAGTGCCAGAGGTAAGAGGGGGAAGAACAAAGGCAAATTTGACATGTTAGAAGGCAGTATGAAGTCATAGTTAGTGTAAGGACGTGAAGCTACATGGCCAGGGAGGGACTCTTACCTTCTAATTCTGTGACTCTGGGTGGGTGATGTAATATCACTAATCCTTAACTGATTGACTGTTTCATCCTGTGAAATAATAGTGCCTATCTCATGTGTGTGCCCAGTTGTGTCCAACTCTTTCCAATCCTTGCACGGTTGCTACCAGGCTCCTCGATTCGTGGGATTCTCCAGGCAAGGACACTGGAGTGGGTTGCCATTTTCTTCTCTAGGGAATCTTCCCGACCCAGGAATTGAAACCACATCTCCTGCATCAGTAGGCAGATTCTTTACCACTGAGCCAGCAGAGAAGATCACCAACCTCATAGGATTATTGAAAAGATAAATGAGGTGGATAAAAACTTAGCTTAGCATTTGCACAAAAAGTTCTCTAGAGTGGTAGTAATTAGTTGAATTGTTCTTGTTTTCATGACTTCTGCCAGTTTTACTATTACTAAAATAGAATCCTTGGCATACAGGAGTCATGGTTTAGCTGAAAATGGTAACTGTTCTTTACCGATTGACCAACGATCAGAAAACAGATCACAGCAAATTGAAATACAATGTGCTAAATGCATCAATAATTGTAAATACTCCTTAATACTATGTAATGGTCAAAAAAAAAAGTTTGATCACCCATTAGTGTTCTCTTTATTTTTATTAAAACATATTATGGCATTATGTAGATAGCTTTAGGACAGGTCTTTAATTGGCCACATGTAAATTTAATAACAATGATACTGAATTCTTGTCAGATTTTCTCATAAAATTAACTAATTAAATTTCCGTTAACAAAACTGCTGAATTCAAAAAGAATTCCTTGCACAGATACAATTATAAACCCTCGGATATGTAGGAACAAATTTAAGCTCAGAAAAGTTCCATTAGGCCTACAAAAGCCCCTCTGACGAGAGGAGCCGCAAGGACCTCACAGTGGTTCGGTTCTAATGTGGATGACTTTGGGGATTTTCTTGCCAAACAGAGCATCGCTGCTAAGAATGGAGCCCACTTACAATATCCTGAAACCTTTTAAATGCCAATCACCAAGATGGAGAGGCAAAGATGAGTTACATGTAATACCTTCCTCAACTGTCAAAGCCTTCATCCCATGGCAAGCCTGGAGAGAAACAAACCTGAGCCGGCAGTCTTCCCTTCATCAGGCCCTTTGCCCTTGGGAGCCCGGAAAGCCTAGCATAATGGACTGTCAAGAGAAGACAGCTGCCGCACTAATATCCTTTACATTTTATAAGACAAGGAAAAAGTAAGCCAGACCATTATATCGCCAAAATCTGCTTCTCAATGCAATGCCATTCTAACCAAGTCAGAACATATATAAAAGATGGACGATGGAGTAAGCCTGAAGACAAGCATTATGTTTTCTTAGAGCATCTGTTTTCCTAGAAGTTTGGTGGGAAAGCATTAGTTTATATTTAATCAGACACAGATTCCTCATGAATTTTTATAATAAATCAGGATATCTAAAAATATATGTCCTTCTCTGGGACTGTATTTCAGATCCCAGGAATTCTGTTTATGCTCCTTTTCTGAAACTTTGGTGGGGAGTTTGAGTACTCAATGTGACAACACATTCCCATAAGTTCAAGACAAATGCAAGTTCTGTGATTTTTATGTTTTGAATTTGCATGCTCTCTGGTCCTTTGGCACACACAAAAGCAAACTCTAGCTGCAACAAATGAGGGATTCACTTTGCCCTCCCCTCAACTCCCAGGTTCCACACACTTCTATTCCCTTTTAGAGTGAAAAAGGATTTTATGTTCTTATGCTTTGCCTTTCCTTGAGGACACAGAGCTTCACAAGATTATATACAACAGCTGGTAAGATCCCCACAAGGCAAATGCAGATGGTGATGTTAGTCACCCACACGTTGTCTGTCTGCCCAGACATTAACCTCAGGTGCACAGTTTTATGCCAGTGAATAAGGGTTTCTGCATGCCAGCAAAAAGCAGACTTATAAAAGGTATGATGCTGCCTCCCACCCATCCACACAAGCTCTGAACCAAGAGCACAGTGGTCCGACAGAATCTTAGCTAACCAAAGGTCCCATGATTAATTGCTAGATAAATAGAAAAGAAACCACTGATTTTTCCAAGGGGGATGAATGCAAGTCAAGGAGCAATAGCGGTCTAGATGTTTGAGTTTCAGGTCCGCGTGGACCGTGGACTCATAGAAGATCAGACATCCATCTTTACGTCCCTCGTTCCGCTCATGGTTGCTCGGAAGGAGGAGGAGGCACCAATGAATGTCCGAGGAATGAAAACTAAAGGCACAAATAACTGTTAGAAGGTTTTAGTCTGAAAGGTTTAAGCCCAGGCAAAGTCTAATAGAATTATTATGGTTAGAATTCCAACTTCAATTAACTGTTAAATTGTGGGAAGTTGTTTAAACTCACCAAGCCTCTGTTTTCTCTTGTATAAAATAACATATCTCAGAGAGTTGCTGAAAGAACTCAATTACAAAAAATAGCCAATGTATAATGAGAAATGGAGTGATTGCCCCAAGTAGACACAAAATAATTTAATCTTTCTAACAGACAGAGCAGTTCAGCTTCCCCTGTGTAATAGAATTCAGAGCGGAAAGCCAGGCATGAAAAATAGAACGTTTATCTGGACAATTATGAACAAATGAACTGAACTGAGAAAGAGTACAACTTGGACCCAGAGATATTGGTTTTGCCTTGATTTTGCTGCTTACAAGCTACGTGAGGTTGGGTGAATCATTTAACTTCTGTTATTCTTAGTCATATCAGTCAAAATTATGCATATTAATTTTTATAGTTTTATATTTATATATTCTATAATACATTAAAAGTTGTAGTATTTATGGGTTTTATGTTTAAATTAATTTGTATTGGAGTATGGTTGCTTTACAATGCTGTGCTAGTTTCTGCTGGGCAGCAGAATGAATTAGCCGTACATATACATTTGTCCCCTCCCTTTTGACTTCCTTCCCGTTCAGGTCACCACAGAGCATTAAGCAGAGTTGCCTGTGCTATGCTATGTTCTCATTAGTTATCTACTTTATGGATACACTGCTGATACTGTATATAACATTTGCAGTTTTTATAAGTTTTGCTCATCCCTATAATGTAGGTCCACTTTGAGACTTTGTAAGGTCAGGTGTAAGCACGATTTCCCAACAGGGGAACACCATACAGACATGTTGCTGCTGTTGTTCAGTTGCTCAGCCGTGTCCAGCTCTTTGCGACCCCAGGAGTATAGCACACCAGGCTTTCCTGTTCTTCATCATCTCCCGGAGCTTGCTCAAACTCATGTCCATTGAGTTGGTGATGCCATCCCACCATCTCATCCTTCGCCCGCCTTTTATCATTTTTATACTGTTCGTGGGATTCTCAAGGCAAGAATGCTGAAGTGGTTTGCCATTCCCTTCTCTGAGAACACTGGAGTGGGTTGCCATGCCCTTCTCCAGGGGATCTTCTCAACCCAGGGATCAAACCCAAGTCTCTCACATTGCAGGCAGATTCTTACTGTCTGAGCCACCGCCTATCCCTTCTGCAGAGGCTCTTTCTGACCCAGGAATCGAACCAGGGTCTCCTGCATTGCAGGCAGATTCTTTACCAGCTGAGCTACCAGTTGGTATCATACAAACATAAGACATTATTATGTATCAAGGTGTTTTGAACTGCTAAATAGAAAAGAGGAATAAATACCTGAATCATTTAGTAGGCAAGATGCCTCATAGGAAGATTTCTCTTACTGTGGAAGAAAGGAAATCAGGCTTCCAAGATCAGGTTACAAGTCAGTGTTCCTAACTTTAGATCCAATAGGCTAACAGGTCTCATCGTGAATGCTTGGAAAACTAAAGGGAGAAGAACTCTGAGGATGTGCCTGTGTCCAATTAAAAAGAACATCATCGTAGTTCAATGCCGGCTGCTAAGGATGGAGGAGGTAGGAGTGTCAGCGGATGTGCTGTGAATTTTCCCTCCTAACACATTACATCCTGTCTGCCCAAAATATTCCTGACAGTCTACTTCTTGAAACTCTCTGTTCTGTGAACCCTCACTTGCCTTGTTTGCCCGTGACTTTGAATGTTCTTTGCTTTCTGGCACGTCTTGCTTCCTCCCATCATCTTTATTTTCATCATGCTGGGTCTAAACTCATTTCCTGAGGGACCTCTTTCATTCTTGTAAGAATTCCCATGTGAATCCTAAGTGTACACGTATTGCCCTGATACGTGTACATATTTCTTAGGTCATTATCACCTCATTCAGTATGTATAAATATTTATACATCATCTTCTGTCTCCTTCACCAAAATGAACAGTTCCTTTTTCCTAATATTTCAGTTGTCTCAGGCAGTGCAATACATTTTTTTGTAGAGAATTATAAACTTGAGATTTATTCTGTTATATTGGAGGAAATGGAATTGCAGTCAAGTCAGGGTTTACCTGTTTCCTTAGGGTACAGTAGAAGCCCTGGGGGTTTCATGGAGCTACCACAAGGAGAGAAAATCATCTCTTTGCTCTTATCTATACATGCTGCCATCTCCTGAGACTTTCAGAACGCTGATCACTGGCCTTCAGGGATCAAACCATGCACTTTGCTGTTGAACAAACCCTTATTTGGGCTTCCCAGATGGCACTAGTAAAGAATCCCCCTGCCAATACAGGAGATGCAAGAGACGAGGGCTCAATCCCCAGGCCAGGAAGATCCCCGGGAGGAGGAAATGGCAGCTCACTCCAGTATTCTCGCCTGGAGAATCCCATGGACAGAGGAGGCTGGAGGGCTATAGTCCAGAGGGTCACAAAGGATCAGACATGACTGAGCACACACACACAAACCCTGATTTACATCTGCTATGACCCATTAGAATTCTGTGGTTCCTTATGGTTAGCAATTTCTTCAATGAAGAGTAAAAACGAAGGGGAGAAGAAGGGGAAAAGGAAATACCACTAGAATATATTAGTTCCTGTTTCAAAACAAAAATGGTTTCTGACTTTACTTCTGACAGCAGTGGAGTAACAGGAACAGTTTCCTCTCTCAAAAATGGACACCATGTTCTTTTAAACTTTTGAAGACCGTGGACAGTGAAGGTCAGTGAGAGACGGGAGTCCCTGAGACAGGAAGCCAATAAGGTGGGCAACACAGTGGCTCACCGCCACCCAGTTTCCTTCCCGGAAAGAGTTTCCAGACTGCGAGAAATTAAACTCAAAATGGCTCACAGTCGTAAACATAAGTCATGACACCATAAAACTCCTAGGAAAGATCACAGGCAAAACATTCTCTGACATAAATCATACCAGTGTTCTCTTAGGTCAGTCTCCTAAGGCAAAAGAGGTAGAAAAACAAACAAAAATAAATAAATGAGACCTAATCAAACCTACAGGCTTTTTCACAGCAAAGGACACCATAAACAAAACAAAAAGATAACCTAAGAATGGGAGAAGATATTTGCAAATGATGCAACATTTGGCTTAATCTCCAAAACAAGGGCTTAATTTCCAACAAGGGCTTAATTTCTGAAATACAAAACATCTCATACAACTCAATATAATAAAAAAAAAAACCCTGATATAAAAATGTACAGAAGACCTAGACATTTCTCAAAAAAAAATTGCATATAGCCAATAAGCACATGAAAAGATCAACATCACTAATTATTAGATAAATGCATATTAAAATGACAGTGAGGTACCACCTCTTCACACCAATCAAAATGATCATCATTAAAAACTACAAATAACAAATACTAAAGAGGGTTTGGAGAAAAGGGAAACCTCTTACACTGTTTGGAGGGAATGTAAGTTGGAAAACAGTATGGAAGTTCCTCAGAACACTAAAAATAGAATTACCATATGATCCAGAAATCCCACTCCTGTTAATAATCCAGACAAAACTATAATTCAAAAAGATATATGCACCTCAATGTTCATAGCTCTATTCACAATAGCCAAGACATGGAGACAAATTAAATACCCATCGATAGATGAATGGATGAAGATGTGGTACATATATACACCGGAATACTACTCAGCCATTGAAAGGAATGAAATAATGCCATTTGCAGTGTGGATGCAGCTAGAGATCATACTAAATGAAGTAAGACAGAAAGATACCTTATGACATCACTTATACATGGGATCTAAAATACGACACACATGAATCTATCTATGAAACAGAAACACAATCACAGGCATGGAGGACAGACTGATGGTTGCCAAGCAGGAGGGTGCTGGGGAAGGGAATGAGTGGGAGGTTGGAGTTAGATGTAAGTTTCTATATAGAGAATAGAAAAACAACAATGTCCCACTGTAGAGCACAGATAACTAAATTCAATATCCTATGATAAATCACAATAAAAAAGAATATTAAAAAGAATGTTTATATATATATATATATAACTGAATCACTTTGCTGCACAGCAGAGTAATTAACACAACTTTATAAATCAACTATACATCAATAAAAAATAAATTTAAAAATGAGGAAAATTCTTAAGAGGCCAAAGGAAGAAGATAAATTACCTACAGAGGAACAATGAGAAGACTAATAAATTTCTGATTGGAAGCAATGCAAGTCAGAAAAATGTGATGCAATGTTTTTAATTACTGAAAAAAATTTTAAATTAACCTAGAATCTATACCCAGTGGAAATATCTTTCAAAATGAATATAAAATAGACATTTTCTCATCTGTAGAAGCTGAAAGAATTTATCACTAGCAGACTTATTCTACAAGGTGAGTTTTTTAAAAAATAAAGTCCTTCAGGCAGAAGGACTAGGATACTAGGTAAAAAATTGGTTTTATAAGGAGAGGAGTAATGAGCACCACAAAGAATATTTATGTGGGCATATAAAAAAGAATTTTTGCCTATTCCTGAAACCTCTGTCAAAGATGACTACTTTACACAAATGATAAAATGCTGTGAGGCTTATAGCATATCTAGAATTAAGCATGTGCCTGCTCAGTCAGTCATGCCCCACTCTTTGTGACCCTTTGGTCTGTAGCCCGCCAGGCTCCTCTGACCGTGGGACTTTTCAGGCAAGAATACTGGAGTGGGTTGCCATTTCCTCCTCCAGGGGCTCTTCCTGACCCAGGGATCGAACTCACCTCTCCTGCAATGACAGGTAGATTCTTTACTACTGAGCCACCAGGGAAACCAAGAATTAAGCTTAATGGGTGCTTACAACGAAAATGTGTAAATGCTAGGCAATAATTTCATGATAGTTGCTAAAGCACAATAATGATTACAAAGTAAATTAAAGCTGGGACTTCCTTGATGACCCAGTGGAAAAGACTCTGCACATCCACTACGGTGGTGGTGGGGGGGGGGTGTCTCTTCCTTGGTTGGGACACTGACTAAGATTTCACAGGCCATGCAGGGCAGCAAATAAATAAAAGTTTGTGTATTAGTTTCCAAGGATTGCTGTAACAACTACCACTAACTGAATGGGTTAAAACAACAGTGACTTTTTTGCCTCACAGTTCTGGAGGCTAGAAGTTCAGAATCAGGGTGTAGGCAGGACCATATTCCCTCTGAAACCTGTAGGGGAATCTTTCTGGCCTTGTCTTAGCCACTGAGTTTGTCAGCGATCTCTGGTACCCTTGGCTCGGAGCTGTGTAAACTACATTTTCTGCCTTCTTAAGATATTCTTCCTGTGTATCTGTCTTTTCTTATGAGACACCCATTATTTTGGACTTCGGGCTCATCCTACTCTACTATGACCTCATCTTAGCTATTTACAACTACAATAACTGTATCCCCAAGTAAGTTCAAATTCTGAGATGGTAAGGATTTCAGCATATCTTTTTAGAGTAACACAATTCAACTCATAAAATAGGTAGCCCTAAAGAGTTTCCTGAGGTAATCTTCCTAGATTCTGATATCTTTAGAGTATATCAAGATACATAGGCATTTTTGTTGTATTACCAGGTAAGTAAATAACATGGGATCAGATTATGTATATTGTTGATTTTCTTTTCAGCACACCAGAGTGACAGGATTCAACAGCAATACTAACATTCAGTGCTCCTCTGGATTTACAGATCCTCTGTGAATCATTTTTGACAAATCATTCTCTGAAAAATATCAGCTCTAGAAAAGCTGCAACTCACACAGAACTGTTCCACCTTCAGAGACACTAGACAATTAAAGTGTCAGTTCAAATCTAATACTAATCTAGTAATAAACTACCATCTTTAAACATTAATATATTATCCTGGGGTAACAGGAAGAGTGTCAAGATCTAGGCACTTTCATATTGCTTTTCAGGTAAACAAGACCTCAAATGTATAATTCACATTATTAAAGGACATAATCACCAAGTGTTTGGTAAGTCATTTCACAGAATACTGACTGGGCATCTCCCTTGCTAAAAAATACATGTATTTGTTTTAAAATATCATTTAATAGAGCTGCTTTAGATGCCACAAAAAAGGAAAACTACAGGCCAATATCACTGATGAACATAGATGTAAAAATCCATGACAAAATTCTAGCAAACAGAATCCAACAACACATTAAAAAAAAGATCATACACCATGACCAATGTTGTATTAGTTTCTGCTGTACAACAAAGTAAATCAGCCATGTTCTGTGCTTAGTCACTCAGTCATGTCCGACTCTTTGCCACCCCATGGACTGTAGCCCTCCAGGCTCCTCTGTCCATGGAGATACTCCAGGCAAGAATACTGGAATGGGTTGCCATGCCTTCCTCAATACATATACATATATTCCCTCTTTTCGGATTTCCTTCTCATTGAGGTCACCACAGAGTACTGAGTCGAGTTCCATATGCTGTTAAGTAGATTCTAGTTGTCCATTCTCAGGGATCAAACCCAAGTCTCCTGCATTCCAGACAGACGCTTTAACCTCTGAGCCACCAGGGAAGCCTATATTTTATGCACAGTAGTGTATATATGTCAATTCCAAGTCTCCCAGTTCATCCCAACCCCACTTTCCTCCCTTGATGTCCATGTTTGTTCTCAATGTCTGTTTCTCTATTTCTGCTTTGCAAATAGGTTCATCCATATCGTTTTTCTGAAAACCATAATTCCAGAAGACACAGGCACCACAGTGTCTGTTGCAGCACTGTTTACGGTAGCCAAGATGTGGAGGCAACCTAAATGCCCATCGACAAAGGAATGGATAAAGAAGATCATACAATGGGATATTACTCAGCCATAAAAAGGAATGAAATTGGGCCACTTGCAGAGACGTGGATGGACCTAGAGCCTGTCATAAAGAGTGAAGTAAGTCAGAAAGAGAAAACAAGCAAGCCTACTTAGCTCATATATGTGGAATCTAGAAAACTGATACAGATGAACCTATTTGCAAAGCAGAAAGAGACACATGTATTATTCAAATAGAGTTTAATAGCAACTTCTCTGATAAAGACTCCTTGTTTTTAATTCAAATCTCACTGAGGAAGGAGAAATTATTGATAAAGCTTAAAATAACCCCTTGGTGAGAGGGTAAAACAAGAAAGTTAAGAAAAAAGTAAGCCAACACTCAGAAAAACTTTTATTGCCTAGGAACTGAACTACTAAGAGGGCATTTTAAAGTAAATAAGTACAGGTAAAATCAGAGCAGATTTTGGATAAAATCTAATTTTATCCAAGTGATAAAGATTTTATCCAAGTTTGAATGCTGGCCAAGATACTACTAATTACCAGGAAAAGGGGCAAATTACATACAGAAATATTTGATAAATTTTAGAAGTTATCATTATATTATAACCCTTGCAGTCCTAATGATGCAAATTACACATACCAATCATTTAATAAAATTAGGTTCTACTTATGTTGCTGCCGCTGCTATGTAGTCACTAAATCATGTCCATCTCTTTGCAACCCCATGGACTGTAGCCCACTAGGCTCCTATGTCAGTGGGATTTCTGGGCAAGAATACTGGAGTGAATTGCTATTTTCTTTTCCAGGATCTAATTGTGTTACATTAATACAGTTTACATACATCAGTAATTTAATAAATATTAAGCTTTATTATAATTATTATCACAGAGAATCTGTGCTTTAGAGAATATTAAGAAATTTATCAGATTCCAGTCCAAGATGGGGGATATCGAGGTGGTGCCAAGTGATAAAGAATCTGCCTGCCAATGCACGAGACACAAGAGACATGGGTTCAGTCTCTGGGTTGGCAAGATCCCATGGAGGAGGAAATGGCAACGCACTCCAGTATTCTTACTGGAAAATCCCATGGACAGAGGAGCCTGGTGGGCTACAGTCCATGGGGGGAAAGAGTCGGAGGCAACTGACCATGCACGCCAGTCCAAGATGGCGGCATAGAAGGCTCCTGAACTCACCTCCTCCCATAGACACACTGAATCTACACTATTTATGGAGCAATAACCTCTAAGTTCAATCCAGAAACTAGCTGAGTGACTCCTAGGCATCAGGCAAATCAGAATATAAAGTGAGTATTGACAGGCTGGGACACACTCTTGCCCTAAATCCTATCCCTGGCACAGTGACATCCAATCAGCAGAGAACTCACATTTTCTCACAATGAGAACTCAGTTTTCTCACTGCGGGATGAGGAGTTTAGACCCAACATCTAGCATCCCAACTTTTAAGACTTCCACTTGAGGGATGGGCGCCCCAGACATCTTGCCCTGAAAGTCAATGAGACATGCATCCATGAAGTCCAAAAGGTGATAGCAAACAAAGAAACAGTTTTTACCTAGATACAGATAATCACTGTGGCTACCACTCACCTCGCCCAGGCCTTAGCACAGAGAGGCCACACAGACATACCCAGGTCCTAGGCTTTTCATAAAAAGACCTATATGCATACTTTCAAAGTTGTAGGCAGGGGGTCAGGCTTCTAATTTAGCACCCATCTAGGGGCTAACTGCAAGGGATCAGAAAGGCCAGTGGGCACTTGTTCCCTTTATTCCCAGTGATCAAGATACAAGGAAATTCACTACAAAATTCTGCTCCTTATAACTTGTGCATACTCAGTCACGTCTGACTCTTTACAGCCCCAAGGACTGTAGCCCACCAGGCTCCTCTGTCTTTGGGGTTTTCCAGGCAAGAATACTGGAATGGGTTGCCATTTCCTCCTCCAAGGGATCAGTCTAGGGATCAAACCCATGCTTCCAGCGTCTCCTGCATTGGCAGATGAATTCTTTACCACTGAGCTTCCTGGAAAGCCCGCCCTATATAACTTAGCAGTTCAATTTATAATGTAGCTTTCCTGAAGCTTAAAACAAAACAAGTATTATTCACTCTATCAAATGTGTGCAATAGCATGGATATCTTAGCAGTGGTGGAATGTTAAAGTCTTGGTCTCCTGAGACCAGTAACATGTCAGAGCAACATCTCACCCAGTCTGTGTCACTGAGAGGCTAGGTGAACCAGAGGTTAGTTCTTTCTGAGCTTTGGTTAATTCATCTTTATAGATTGAAAAAGGTTCCAAACTCATTGAGCTGTTTGATTAATTCGTGCAAAGATCAGAGTGGCTGATACATATAAAACATATAATAAATGTATTTTTTTTATGATTGCTGTTGTTGTCGATGGTATTGTTATTACTTTTCTGAACTAGAAGACCCTGAAAAAAAAAACTTGGTATCAATAGGGGTATCAATTCCTCTATCTCATTATCCTAGGTAGTGTGCAAGTCCGATCAAATTTAAAAGAGCTTCTGAGAAAATAGTTGGAAAAATAATGTGAAATTGAATATAACTCAGCCATATTGCTTCAAAGTAAACAACATTATGTCTTTTATACTGAAAGTTCAATACCCCATGTTGATCTAGCACACTGTGTGTTGCTTAGTAAATGATGTTAAGCAGTTGATCTATCAAACATGCTTAGGATAGACAGCTGATTCACCTTGAAACTAAAGGACAGGCAAGTTGTATTAGAGATGAAAGTTTCCTTTTGCCAATAACCACAAAAAGAGAACTCAAACTCTGAAATTCTGTTTGCTCTTTTACACAACTTGAGTTCAGTGCCTACTGGTAATGTCTACAAGCAGTCTGGCAAAGATGTTTTCTCTTTTACCTACACCTACTTATCTTTCAGGAAGAAGAATTATGTGCCCGTGCCAGGCATTCAGAGCCACTCTCTTAGAATGCCCATCTCTCACCTGAGTCTGTGGGTTATTTAACACTGTTTAATTGACTCAGACAGAATTATGGTCACTAATGTGAAACAATACTTTTCCCTTTGACACTGAGTTTATAGTTATCTTCATTTGGTTGTCTCAAACATGCATTAGTCACACCATTTGGTCTTGACAGCTTTTTTTGGGGGGGGGGTGTTGATTTTGTTTTCTAAGTTTCATAGATACAAAAGATTAAAAATAAGATAGCATATTCTTAGTGGGAACATGCTTCTGGGTGTCTTGGATAAGACCTTTTCTCATAAGTAAAAGCAAAACATAATTTGGGAAAGTGGAGAATCAAGGGAGTCCTAAATGTCAAACAAAAGTCCTGGACACAAGGCAGGGACCTTATAAAGTGGCTGTCGCTCCCATGACTGGCCTCCAAATATTCACTGCTACTGTGACTCATTTGTTATATATTCAAAGATTCAAAGTCCCTGGAAGGAGTGTTGACTTGTCAATGAAGCTCCATCAGATTCCATAATAGAGACAGCAGTGGGAGGTGACAATAGGAGACTGGCACCAAAAGCGACCGTCCATCTGGGGCAACACACAGTGGATTATTCTTTTTAGCGGAAAGTGGCAAGCCATTGGTGCAGGAGGTGGATGCCAGACATTCTTCCAAATGGCAGCTATTCTCTATGAGCAGTGATAGTCATACTAACAGTGATCTTCTTTATTATTATTATTTTTAATTAAACTAATGGTTGGTTCTTTAAAAAGATAAATTGGCAAGCCTTTAGTTAGCCTAAGGAAAACAAGCTCCAAGAGTTGGTAATGCAACTCCAGGAGTTGGTGATGGGAGTTTGAGCAAGCTCAGGGAGTTGGTGATAGACAGGGAAGCCTGGTGTTCCACAGTCCGTTGGGTCACAAAGAGTCGGACATGACTGAGCAACTGAACTGAACTGAAAGAAAACAAGAAATAGAAGGCTCAGATAAATAAAAACAAAAATGAAAACGGAGAAATTAAAATGGATAGCCTAGATATACAAAGAATTAGAATACTATGAATAGCTATATGGCAACAAATTTGACAGTCCAGAAGAAATGGATAAATTCTTAGATTCCTATAACCTTTGAAGACTGAATTAGAAGTGACAGACTATCTGAACAGATGGATCACTAGTAAGATTAAAGCAGTAATTAAAAATGTCCCCCCAGACAAAGGTCCAGGACCAGAAAGCTTCACAAATAAGCTTTACTAAACATTTAATGAAGATTTTAATACCTATTCTTCTAAAACTCTTCCAAAAAAAAATAAGTTA
>SJYC01112571.1:0-10070 GCA_006408675.1 Madoqua kirkii | reverse complement strand
CTGTGTCTATGGAATATATAAAAGGACACTGAGAGCTCCCACCCAAAAAAAGAAAAAAAAATCAATTCTGAGAGCTGTGGACATTGGCAGCAAGAACACACAAGAGTCGGACCAAATTAGAATCTGAGCTGCCCCGACAGCAGGTCCAAAGACTAGTTGAGTGTTGGAGGGCATTCTAGAAAGGAGAGGTGGACCGTGACTCCCCGTGAGGGAAAGGGCACTGACAGGAGCGACTAAAAACAAAAACAAACAGAAAATGCATTTATCATTCTTATGTGTCCACTTGTTCTGTAGTTTCTTTTGGATGATTTTTTTTTTACTTTTTTTCCCTCTTCCCCTTTCCCTCTATTGTAGCTGTGGATTTCATTGGCGGTATAAACTTTAATTGAGCTTTTTTTTAATTAAATCACACTTTTTTTTTTAATTGGTGTTATAAACCTCTGCTTCTACATTGGGCTTTTGCAGTTCCATATTTTTTTTTTCTTTTCCTCTTCCTTTTTTCTTTTCTCTTAATTTTATTTTTTAAAAATCTATTAATATTTTTTTCTACACTTCTTTCTCGATTTACTTTACTTACTGTTCGTTTCCCCTTGCAGTTAGTCTTTAATATATATAAATTTTCTTTATCTATCTCAACTTAACTTGGCATATCTATTCTTTCTTTACTTTCCTCTCCACATATTTGCTAGTTTCATTTTCATTGTTTTAATCCCCACTTGGCATCTTGCCTTAGTTGTGTTTTCCAGTTTGTGCTTTAGTTAACTTTGTTCTTAACTAGTAGATGCAATTTTTGGCTTCCTTTGCTGGGTCAATCTATTGTACTTTATTTTTGTTGGACTGTTTTGGTTTGGCTTATGGGTGTATATTCCATTAATTAAATTGCTTTTCTTTGCCTGTTTTTGTAACTGTGATCTGTCTAGGGTTCATCTTTGGTTGCTCATTTTTGGGTATTCATTCCTGACCGGAGAACAAGCCTTGAACCTTTGGAGTAGGAGCTCTGACTCTAAGACTCAAAACTATGAGATAACTAACCCTAGGGTGCATCAAATAGTGAGAACTCCCACAAAGGAAATCACTTGAATACATGATCCATATCACTCAACCACCAGACACCCTGTGCAGGACATTTCAGCAAAAAACAAACAAACAAACAAACAAACAAACAAACAAAAAAAAACAAGCATTATCAGACAAGACTACCATCTCACTTAGCCTCGCCCATTAGAGGGGGAAAAAAAATAAAACCAACAACTCAGTACAAATCTCACCCTATAAGAAGCTTACTCAAACCACTGGATCCCTTCTTCTTAGGCGAGCAGAAATCAAAACACAGAAATGATTCAGCTTTGAAGCCTGGGAAAAGGAGACCTGAAACACAATGCATTAAAAAAAAAAAAAAAAAAGAAAGAGAAAAAAAAAGAAAAGGAAGAAAGAAAGAAATGGTAGAGAAATAGTGCAGATATGAAGAAACAAACTAGAAACACAGAAGTCCAAAGTAATGAAGAGGAAATAGGCAAACTATCTGGGAAATAATTTAGAATAATGTTAGTAAAGATGATAGAAAACCTTAAAAACATAATGGAGAGAATAGAATATTCAATTAAGAAAAACATAGAAGAATAAAGAATAAACAAAAAAACAAACCACATGATTACTGAAATTAAAAATACTCAATAAGGACACAGTAGCAGAATATCTAGGGCAGAAGAACAAATCAGTGAGCTGGAAGATAAAGTGATAGAAATAATTTCTGAAGAATAGAAAAAAGTAAAAAGAATGAAAAGAACCAATCATAGTCCCAGAGACAACTAGAATGATATCAAAGGAAGCATCATTTGAGTTATAGGGGTACCAGGAAAAGAAGAAAACAAGAAAGAATATGAGACAATTTTTGAAAAAATTATAGTCGAAAATTTCCCTGGTAAGGAAAAGGAAGTCGTCAATCAAGTCCAAGAGGTGCTAAGAGTCCCATACAGTATAAACTCAAGGAGAAACACACAAAGACACAGACTAATTAACCTAACTAATATTAAACACAAAGAAAGAATATTAAAAGCAGCAAGGGTGAAGCAAAAAGTAACATACAAGGGAAATCCCATATGTTTAAAAGCTGATCGTTTAGCTGAAACTCCCTAGGCCAGAAGGGAATGGCAGGATATATTTAAAATACTGAAAGGGAAAAACCTACAAACAAGATTGCTCTATCCAGAAAGGATCTCATTCAAAATTGATGGAGAAAGCAAAAGCTTTTCAGACAAGCAAAAGTTGAGAGAACTCAGTACCAACAAATCAGCATTACAACAAATGTTAAAAGGGCTTATATAGTCAAAAAATACAAGAGAAGAAAAAAAAATCTACAAAATCAAACCCCAAACAATTAAGAAAACATCATTAAGAACATATATAACAATTACTTTGAATGATGGATTAAATGTTCCAACCAAAAGATAAAGATTGGCTGAATGGATACAAAAGCAAAACCTATATATATGCGGTCTAGAAGAATCCCATTTTAGACATAACCCTAACCTCTAACCCCAACCCTAACCCTAACCCTAACACAAACAGATACAAAAGGAGAAACTGATAGTAACACAATAATAGTAGGAGACTTTAGCACCCTACTGACACCAATGGACAGATCATCAAAACAGAAAATTAATAAGGAAACACAAGTCTTAAGTGAAACATTCGGAGATGAATCTCAGCGATATCTTCAGAACATTCCATCCAAATGCAGAAGAATAAACCTTTTTCTCAAGTGTACATGGAACATTCTCCAGGATAGACCACATTTTGGGTCACAAAACAAACCTCAGTAAGTTTAAGAAAATTAAAATTGTATCAACCGTCTTTTCTGACACAACGGTATTAGACTAGATATTATCTATGAGGAAAAAAAAACTGTAAAAAGTATGAACACAATGAGATTAAATAATACGTTTCTAAATAACTAACAGGATACTGAAAAAATAAAAAGAAAACCAACAAATGAACAAAAAATACTCTCTATAAACAAATGACAATGAAAACACGACAACTGAAAACCTATGGGAAGCAGAAAAGGCAGTTTTAAAAGGTACGTTTATAGCAATACAATCCTACCTCAAGAAAAAAGCGAAAACCATCAAGTAGATGACCTAACTTTATACCTAAAACAACTGGAGAAAGAAGAACAAAAAAGCTCCCAAGTTAGCAGAAGGAAAGAGATAATAATTTTGAGAGAAAAAAGTGAAAAAGAAATGAAAGAAATTATATTAAAAATTAATAAAACTAAAAGCTGGTTCTTTGAGAATAGCAAAATTGACAAAACTTTTAGCCAGACTAATCAAGAAAAAAAGAGAGAAGAATCAAATCAACAAAATTAGATATGA
Organism: Madoqua kirkii; assembly: GCA_006408675.1. Lineage (NCBI taxonomy): Eukaryota > Metazoa > Chordata > Mammalia > Artiodactyla > Bovidae > Madoqua > Madoqua kirkii. The sequence continues at coordinate 6,696 of SJYC01112571.1, read as the reverse complement.
AAAAGGATAGGTTGCAACAGACAATGCAGAAATATAAAGAATTATAAGAGACTATTGAAAGTGAACATGAAAGTCACTCAGTCCTGTCTGCCTCTTTGTGACCCAATGGATTATCCATGGAATTCTTCAGGCAAGAAAACTGGAGTGGGTAGCTTTTCCCTTCTCCAGGGAATTTCAACCCAGGGATTAAACCACGTCTCCCACATTGCAGGTGGATTATGAACAACTATATGGCAATAAAATCGATAATTTGGAAGAAATGGAAAGAGTCTTACAAAAGTTCAGTCTTCCACTTTTCTAACACCACACACAAAAATAAACTCAAAATAGATTAAAGATCTAAACGTAAGACCAGAAACTATAAAGCTCCTTGAGGAGAACATAGGCAAAACACTCTCCAACATACATCACAGCAGGATCCTCTATGATTCACCTCCCAGTATACTGGAAATAAAAGCAAAAATAAACAAATGGGATCTAATTAAAAGTAAAACTAAACATTATTTTCAATGGAAATAAAAGTAAACAAGTGGAACCTGAGTAAACTTAAAAGCTTTTACACATCAAAGGAACCTATAAGCAAGGTGAAAAGACAACCCTTAAAATGGGAGAAAATAATAGCAAATGAAACAACTGACAAAGGATTAATTTCCAAAATATAAAAGCAGCTCATACAGCTTAATACCAGGAAGAATAAGGCCTAGTCAAAAAGTGGGGAAAAGATATAAACAAACACTTTTCCAAAGAAGACACACACATGGCTAACAAACATGAAAATATGCTCAACATCTCTCATTATTAGAGAAATGCAAATCAAAACTACAATGAGATATCACCTCACACTCATCAGAATTGCCATAATCAAAAAGTCTACAAACAATAAGTGCTGAAAAGTGTGTGGAGAAAAGGGAATACTCCTGCACTGTTGGTGGGAATGTAAATTGATACAGCCACTTTGTAAGATGGTATGGAGATTCCTAAAAGACGAGGAATAAAATCACCATAAGACTCATAATCCCACTCTTAGGTATAATCCCTGAAGAAACCAAAATTGAAAAACACACATGTATCCCATTGCTCATTGCAGCACTATTTACAATAGCTAGAACATGAAAGCAATCTAGATGTCCATAGAGAGATGAGTGGATAAAGAAGTTGTGGTACATATTAAATATTACTCAACCATAAAAAGGAAGGCCTTTGAGTCAGTTCTAATGAGGTAGATGAACCTAGAGTCTATTGTACAAGGTGAAGTAAGTCAGAAAGAGAAAGATGAATATTGTATTCTGACATAATTATAAGCAATTTAGAAAAATACTTTTTTAAAAAAATAAAAAATTGCAAAAAATAAAAATATAAAAGAACTATCTTAAATACCTTGAATCACTCAGTTGTGTCTGATTTTTGCCACCCCATGGACTGTAGCCTGTGAAGATCTTCTGTCTGTTGCAGAGAAGAACCAATTTTGATTCTACATTGGAAGTGTTTCTTTGGATAGCTTTTTGTTGTTTTTGTTATTATAGTCATACATAATGACCCCTCTGCATTTTAAAGTGCCTTTCTTCAGATATTAGAGACATAATCTGACATTGCTCATCTATGAAAGTCTGAAAGCAAGAAGAGATTAAGACATGCCTCCCTTTCTTGATGCTTCCTTGATTCCCAGAGATGTTTGCAAAACTGATGGTACTTTTTACTTCCCCACCTCACTCTCTATTTTGACTTTTCTATTTTACTTTCTCACCTCTTCTCTTCCTAGTTTTATAAAATAACCTGATATCCAGACCCCGAGAATAATGGTTGTCTTAGACATTAGTCTGCTATCTTCTAGGTCTGCTGGCTTTAAGACTAAGTCATATTCCTTGCCTCAACATCTCACCTCTTGGATTCACTGGCCTGTTGTGCAGCAAGCAGAGTGAGCTTAGACTCAGTAAAATGTTCACATAATTTTCCAGGCAAGAATACTGTGGTGGGAAGCTATTTCCTTCTCCAGGGGATTTTGCTGACTCAAGGATCGAACCTTGGTCTCCTGAAGCTCTGGCAGACTTTTTACCATCTAAGCAACCATTTTGATTTCAATTCAGTCTCTCAGTCATGTCCTACTCCTTGCAACTCCATGAATCACAGCACACCAGGCCTCTCTGTCCATCACAGTTCCCAAAGTTCACTCAAACTCATGTCATCGAGTTTGTAATGTCATCCAGCCATCTTACCCTCTGTCTTCCCCTTCTTCTCCTGCCCCCAATCCCTCCCAGCATCAAGGTCTTTTCTAGGAAATCAACTCTTCAGATGAGGTGGTCAAAGTATTGGAGTTTCAGCTTCAACATCAGTCCTTTCAATGAACACTCAGGACTGATCTCCTTTAGGATGGACTGGTTGGATTTTCTTGCAGTCCAAGATACTCTCAAGAGTTTTCAACAACACAGTTCAAAAGCATCAATTCTTCAGTGCTCAGCTTTTTTCACAGTCCAACTCTCACATCCATACATGACCACTGGAAAAACCATAGCCTTGATTACATGGACCTTTGTTGGCAAAGTAATGTCTCTGTCTTTCAATATGCTATCTAAGTTGGTCATAACTTTCCTTCCAAGGACTAAGTGTCTTTTACTTTCATGGCTGCCCTCACCACCTGCAGTGATTTTGGAGCCGAAAAAATAATTTCTGATGCTGTTTCCACTGTTTCCCCATCTATTTCCCATGAAGTGAAGGGACCAGGTGCCATGATCTTCAAGAGGTTTTTTAGTTCCTCTTCACTTTCTGCCATAAGGATGGTGTCATCTGTATATCTAAGGTTACTGATATTTTTCCCGGCAATCTTGATTCCAGCTTGTGCTTCATCCAGCCCAGCAGTTCTCATGATGTACTCTGCATGTAAGTTAAATAAGCAGGGTGACAATATACAGACTTGACATACTCCTTTTTCTATTTGGAACCAGTCTGTTGTTTTATGTCTAGTTCTAACTGTTGCTTCTTGACCTGCATACAGGTTTCTTAAGAGGCCGGTCAGCTGTGAAATTAGTTCAAATACTTCAGGTCTTTAGAATTTTGTTTCCATAAATTTCAGATGTAGTGAATGCTTTCTTGTCAATAAAAACAGGAAAAGAATAAGAGAAACAAAATCCTACACTTTCATTTCCTGTCAAAGAAACTACCATTTAGCATACAACAAAAAAATACATGTGTCTCTAAAAATATGGATTTTAAGGCTGTCTTCCAAACAAATGTTAGGATAAAAACATTGATTAACTGAATTTTTTAGGAAAAGCCACTGTTTTCAAATCAAAGTAAAGAAAGGGGAAGGGGGAAGATTCCTCCTCCTATCACTTTCTCCTTTCTCTAGAATGAAAACTTGAGAAAAGAAGGTAATGCAAATAAGCAGCATTGATTCTGGCTATGAAGCCACTCCATGGACTGTAAAAACTGATAACACAGTGGCTGACTGTCACAGCAGAGAAGAAAATCACTTGGGAATAGATGGCAGATGTAATTGGCCTTCACCAAAATGAAATAAAACACAATGAGATAAATGCGGTGCTCCAGAAGGCACAAGTGGGAAATGTGTAGTTAATGTTTCATAAAGAATTTTAGTTCAGATTAAATGAACAATAATACTTTAGCTGTGTCTAAATGGCCGTATGATTGTAAGGCTGGAGAAAAAGTGTGACAAGGCAATCTTGAGTTCAGATCTTCTACTTACTTGGGCCCCTTCAAGGATCACAGCTTTGTCATGGTAAAGGGGCATGCATAACTAACTTAAGCTGTGAGACTCATCATTAGGGCCACCCATGATGGATGGGTCACAGTGAAAACTTCTGACAAATGTGGTCCACTGGAGGAGGAACTGACAACTCACTCCAGTATTTTTGCCTGGAGAACTTTACGGGCAGTATAAAAAGGCAAAAGTTACTACACTGGAAGATGAGCCCCTCATTTTGGAAGGTGTCCAATATGAGACTAGGGAAGAGCAGAGGGCAATTATGAATAGCCCCAGAAAGAATGAAACAGCTGGTCTAAAGCAGAATCTATGCTCAAGTGGTTGTTTCTGGTGGTAAAAGTAAAGTGCAATGCTGTAGAAAACATTGCATAGGGACCTAGAATGTTACATCCATGAATCAAAGCAAATTGGTGGTGGTTAGTTAAGAGACAGCAAGAGTCAACATCAAAATGTTAGAAATCTGAGAAATAAAATGGAAGGGAAAGGACAAATTTAATTTATAGGACCTTTATATCTACGACTATGGGCAAGAATCCCTTACCCCTCATAGTCAACCAATGAGTCCAAAATTTAGTACTTGGGTACAATCTCAAAAACAACACAAAAGTCTTGGTTCATTTCCAAGCAAACTATTCAGCATTATAGAAATCCAAGTCTATGCCCGAACCACTGATGCTACAGAAGCTGAAGTTGATGATTCTCTGAAGAATTACACCTTCTAGAACTAAAACCAAAAAATAAATAAAGAAAGAAATGCTCTTTTCATCATAGGGGATTGGAATGCAAATTAGGAAGTAAAGAGGTATTGCTCCTTCCAATGAATATTCAGGTTTGACTTCCCTTAGGAGACTGTTTGATCTGCTTTCTGTCCATGAGACTCTCAAGAGTCTTCCCTAGCAACACAGGTAGAAAGCATCAATTTTTACAGTCCAACTCACATCCATATATGACTACTGGAAAAACCATAGGTTTGACCAGAGAGACCTTTGTCATCAAAGTCATGACTCTGCTTTGTAATATGTTATCTAGGTTGGTCATAGTTTTTTTCCAAGGAGCAAATGTTATTTCAGCCATGAAACATCTAAACGTCCATTTCATGGCTGTAGTCACCATCTGAAGTGATTGTAGAGCGCAAGAAACTAGTCTGTCACTGTTTCCTTTGTTTCCCTATCTATTTGCCGTGAAGTGATGGGACCAGATGCCATAATCTTATGAATGTTGAATTTTAAGCCAGATTTTTCACTCTCCTCCATTTTTATCAAGAGGCTACTCCGTTCCTCTTTGCTTTCTTCTGTAAGGATGGTGTCCTCTGTGTATCTGAGGTTATTGTTATTTCTCTCTAAAATCTTGATTCCAGCTTGTTTTCCATCCAGCCTGGCATTTTTCATGATGTACTTTGCATAGAAGTTAAATATGCAGGGTGACAATATAAAGCCTTGATGTACTCCTTTCTCAATTTTGAAACAGTTTGTTGTTTCATGTCCAGTTCTAACTGTTGCTTCTTGACCACCATACAGCTTACATAAGCCTCTTATCTTCATCCATCAGAGGGCAGATGGAATTAATACCACAATCGCAGAAATGCACACAATAAAGGAAGGAAATTGTTAAAGTCTGACAGAAACAAAGGAGATTTTGAAGAGGTGCCAAGAATATGGATAATTATTCTAAAATGATCTTATGACCCAGATAACCATGAAAGTGTGGTCACTCACCTAGACCTGGACATCCTAGATTGTGAAGTCAAATGGGACTTAGGAAGCATTACTATGGACAAGACTAGTGGAGATAAGAGAATTCCAGCTGAGCTATTTGAAGTACTAAAAGATGATGCTGTTAAAGTGCCTCACTCAATGTGTCATCGAATATAGAAAATCAGCAGTGGCCACAGGACTGGAAATGGTCAATTTTTATTTCAACTTCAAAGAAATACATTGCCAAATAATGTTTATATTATGGTACAATTGCATTCATTTCACATACTAGCAAGGATATGCCGAAAATCCTTCAAGCTAAGTTTCAGCAGTATATAAACTGAGAACTTCCAGATGCACAAAATGGGTTTCAAAGAGTCAGAGGAACCAGAGATCAAGTTGCCAACATTCGTTGGATCACGGAGGAAACAAGGGAGTTCCAGAAAAACATCTACTTCTGCTTTACTGACTACTGTAAAGCCTTTGACTGTGTGGGTCACAAGAAACTGTGGAAAATTCTGAGAAAGATAGGAATACCAGACCACCTTGCCTGATTCCTGGTAAACCTGTATGCAGGTCCAGAAAAGAGGTGGTTCACAAAGTAGGGTAAGGACTGAAGAATTGATGCTTTTAAACTGTGATGTGCTGCAGAAGACTCTTGATAGTGCCTTGGATTTCAAAGAGATCCAAACAGTTAATCTTAAAGGAAATAACCTTGTAACATTCATCAAAGAAGTGTTGCTAAAGCCAAAGCTTTAATAATTTGGCTGCCTGATGCAAAGAGACCATTTTGCTGGAAAAAATTGAAGGCAAAAGAAAAAGAGGGTGCAGAGGAAGAGATAGCAAAACTGACAAATGGAGGTGAATTTGAGCAAACCCCCAGAGATAGAGGCAGTGGAGCCTGGGATGCTTCAGTCCATCGTGTGGCAAAAAGTTGGATACAACTTAGCAACAATTAAACTTAAGCAAGTTATACTTTTGGGCAAATTACTTTGCTAACTTTAATCCCTAAATTCCAGATCTGTTTAGGCTTTTGTGACAGTATAAGTGGACTTTTGATGATCATTGTCTTATGTTATTACTGATCATCATGACAGATGATCAAATAGAACCCTATTATATACATTTTGAAAAAAAAAATAGTAAAAGTTTAAAATTCTACACAAGGTTGAACACTTAGAAGTAAAAGAAAAATTCCTAACAGAAAAGTATATTGTGCACGCGCATGCACACACACACATATATGTAGATATGTAGGAATAAATAAATAAATATAAATATATA
>SJYC01112564.1:0-12911 GCA_006408675.1 Madoqua kirkii | reverse complement strand
CCTAGATAACATATTGAAAAGCAGAGACATTACTTTGCCAACAAAGGTCTGTCTAGTCAAGGCTATAGTTTTCCCAGTGGTCATGTATGGATGTGAGAGTTGGACTGTGAAGAAAGCTGAGCACTGAAGAATTGATGCTTTTGAACTGTGGTGTTGGAGAAGACTCTTGAGGGTCCTGTGGACTGCATGGAGATCCAACCAGTCCATTCTAAAGGAGATCAGCCCTGGGTGTTCTTTGGAAGGAATGATGCTAAAGCTGAAACTCCAGTACCTTTCCACCTCATACAAAGTGTTGACTCATTGGAAAAGACTCTGATGCTGGGAGGATTGAGGGCAGGAGGAGAAGGGGACAACAGAGGATGAGATGGCTGGATGTCATCACTGACTCGATGGACATGAGTCAGAGTGAATTCCGGGAGTTGGTGATAGACAGGGAGGCCTGGCATGCTGCGATTCATGGGATCGCAAAGAGTTGGACATGACTGAGTGACTGAACTGAACTGAACTGATGGTTGCATGAAGCTCTAATAGATTCCTCAAGAAAGGCATGGAGACAGTATTCTCTAAATTCTTACATGTTTGAAATTATTTTTCCGTAGCTTTGATATATGCAGGACAATTTGGCTGCGTTAAAAATTTTTTTGTTTAATACTCAATTGTATTTAGCACTTTTTTAAAAAAAATGGTATACTATTGATATTTTCTATTTCAGTTTGTTTTTGAAGCAGGAAGGTTAGTCTACACTCTGTATCTCTCTCTCTCACTTTTTTTCCCCTTTCTATGTAAGTTATTTGATCTTTCTTCCTTTACCTCAAAGATTTTCTAAACAAAGATCTTATAGTTTTACTAGGATATGTATTAAAGAAGACATTTTGGGTTAATGTTTCCCAGTTGTCACTGAACTTCTATGTAGGTTGCCGGTTTCTTAAAATGTATAGAAAGTTGTCTTGAAGTTCGGTCTTAAACATTATTTCTGTTTCATGGTTTTATTTTACTTTTCTGGATACTGCAATCATGTGGATGTTATCCCTTCTTGTCCTGTGCTCCATTTCCCTCACATCCTTTGAAATTGTGTACTACTTTCTGATTTTTGTCCTCTTGATTGTTTTCTACCTTTCTTGACTACTCCTTAATAAAACTTTGATTTCTATCTGTTTTCCTTTATTTTTCATTTCTGAGATAATTTTGTCTTTCTATTCCATTTCCTTCTTGAGTTTGGTCAACTTTGTTTTTATTTCTTCTTAGTTTCATCCATTTCTGTTTTTAACTTTTGAATTTCCAATTCAAGGTACTTTTCTTTCAAGTGCTTCTTTGAGTGTATTTCAGTTCAGTTCAATTTGGTCACTCAGTAGCATCTGGCTGTTTTAGACCCTATGAACTGCAGTATTCTACTTTCTGATTTTTGTCCTCTTGATTGTTTTCTACCTTTCTTGACTACTCCTTAATAAAACTTTGATTTCTATCTGTTTTCCTTTATTTTTCATTTCTGAGATAATTTTGTCTTTCTATTCCATTTCCTTCTTGAGTTTGGTCAACTTTGTTTTTATTTCTTCTTAGTTTCATCCATTTCTGTTTTTAACTTTTGAATTTCCAATTCAAGGTACTTTTCTTTCAAGTGCTTCTTTGAGTGTATTTCAGTTCAGTTCAATTTGGTCACTCAGTAGCATCTGGCTGTTTTAGACCCTATGAACTGCAGTATGCCAGGCCTCCCTGTCTATCACCAACTCCAGGAGTCTACCCAAACTCATGTCCATTGAGTTGGTGATGCCATTCAGCCATCTCATCCTCCATCATTCCTTCTCCTCCTGCCTTCAATCTTTCTCAGCATAAGGGTCTTTTCAAATGAGTCAGCTCTTCGCATCTGGTGGCCAAAGTATTAGAGTTTCAACTTCAACATCAGTCCTTCCAGTGAATATTCAGAGCTGATTTCCTTCAGAATGGACTGGTTGGATCTTCTTGCTGTCCAAGTGACTCTCAAGAGTCTTCTCCAACACCACAGCTCAAAATCATAAATTATTCTGTGCTCAGCTTTCTTTATAGTCCAACTCTCACATCTATACATGACTACTGGTAAAACCGTAGTCTTGACTAGACAGACCTTTGTTTTGAATTGTATCATATAATTTTCTTCTGCTTCTTGCTTTTTTTGAAGGGTAATTTTCATCAGTTCAGATGTGACCAATCTTTATTTTTCTAGTATTTTTGGGTAATAAGCCTATATGTGTCAATTTTTTTCTTCTGTTCATTTTTGTTGATATGGGGTTATTTCTAAGGTTCACTAGTGACCTTTTCTGTATGTATATCAAAGTTGGTTTCTTTACTCTAGATTTTTTAAAAAATAGTGGACAGAGTTAGGTATCCTCTAATATTTGGTTCCTTTTGTGTTATGAAAATGTTAGTTACTCAGTCATTTCTGACTCTTGGCGACCCTAAGGTCTCTAGCCCATCAGGTTCCTCTTTCCATGGAAGCCCTGGTGTTGTAGGATCCTAAATTTTTTGACTTGCATTTTTTCTTTTCACTATTCATCTGCCAGGATTTCTCTGTTGGCTGATGGTAAAGAATCTGCCTTCAGTGTCGGTGATCTGGGTTCAACCCCTGGGTCAGGAAGATCCTCTGGAGAAGGGAATGGCAACCCACTCCAGCATTTTTCTCTTCAACGCTAATACAAATGAGTACTTTTACCTTTTCCTATGATCTTAGAATTTTATTTATTTACTTTAATTTTTACTATCCCACTGTTGTCACCTATCTTCATTTTTATGTACTTAAACTCTACAAGAATTGATGCTTTTGAACTGTGGTGTTGGAGAAGACTCTTGAGAATACCTTAGACTGCAAAGAGATAAAAACAGTCAATCCTAAAGGAAATCAGTCCTGAATATTTGATGCTGAAGCTGAAATTCCAATACTTTGGCTGTCTGATGCAAAGAACTGACTCATTAGAAACAACCTTGGTGCTGGGAAAGATTGAAGGCAGGAGGAGAAGGAGATGACAGAGGATGAGATGGTTGGATGGCATCACCGACTTAATGGACATGAATTTGAGCTGGTGGCTCAGAGGTTAAAGCATCTGCCTGAAATGCAGGAGACCTGGGTTTGATCTCTGAGTTGAGAAGATCCCCTGGAGAAGGAAATCCCCTGGAGAAGGCAACCCACTCTAGTATTCTTGTCTGGAGAATCCCATGGATGGGGGAGCCTGGTGCACTACAGTCCACAGGGTCGCAAAGAGTCAGACATGACTGAGTGACTTAACTTTCACTTTTCACTTTCTGGGAGTTGGTGATGGACAGGGAAGTCTGATGTGCTGCAGTCCATGGGGTTGCAAAGAGTTGAACACAACTGAGTGACTGAACTGAACTGAAACTATACAAAACATCATTCCTTGAATTTCCTTCTGAAATCATTTTCCTTCTAGCTAAAGATTTAAAAAATTTCCTTAATTGTAAACCTACTCATAAAAAGAATCTCTTAGTTGATTTTAGCTGAAAATGCCTTTATTTTATCTCTAGTTTTGAAAGATAATTTTGAGTACACAGTGTATGTGTATGCTCAATCGTGTCCGACTCTGCGACTGTAGTCCACCAGGCTCCTCTGTCCATGGAATTTTCCAGGCAAGAATACTGGAGTGGATTGCCATTTCCTTCTCCAGGAGTATCCAGTGGTGGAATGGCAAATACTATCTTAAAGTATTTTAAAATACTCTTGCATCATCTTTGGCTTCCCTTGCCTTGTTCTGTTGAAAGGTTGGTTGCGATTCATACTGTTCCTCCTTCAAGTACAGTATATCTGCAATTCCCTCTGGCTTCTTTAATGATTTTTCTTCGTCTTTGATTTTCAGTAGTTACTTTATGATATACATGTGTGTGGCTTTCCTATTATTTATACTGCATGTGGGTTGCCATGCTTTTTGAATTTGTGGTTTGATGTTTATTGATTTGGAAAATTCTCAACCTTTATCTCTTCAATTATTGCTTCTTCATTATTTTCTCTCTATTCCTAAATGCTATGGCAATTTACATTTTATAAATTTTCCCTCTTATTTTCTTTGTATCTTATGCTATTTTCCATATATTTAAACTCTCCCATTGTCAGCCAGGTTCTTTCCTTTGGATCAGTCTTCTAGTTCAGAAATTATTGCAATATCCGTGACTGATTTCTTCATCATATGCGTTTCTGGTAGGTAAGTTTTTAATGTCCATTATTTCTGTTGAATTTGGGTCACATTGTCTTAGTTTCACTTGCTCGTTTTTGTTTGTTTTGATTTTTGAGTATCAAATATCTTTAAAAAACAGAAGTTTCTTTAAAAAATAGAAGTCTGATTTGAAGCTCAAGAGTGATGTTATCTTTTCCCAAAGAGAATCCATGCTGACATATTGCAAGCCCTGTCAGTGGCATATCACCTTACTCCAATTATGATGAAGATGATTCAGAATTTATCTTTGGTCTTTGGAAGGTCAAATCTATTTCTAGTTCACTCTCATTACTCAGATTCTCAATGAACATCCTGGTGTGTTTACAGAAGCTCTTCTTTGGCTGGATTCTTGGCTTCAGTTTTAGTACTTTTTTGTCTTAGTTTCTTAGCCTCTTCTTTTAAAATTGTCTGACAGCTAAAGGTTTGAGAGAAAATGAACTCAAAATGCTAGGCTCTTCCCCATGTATCTTATCTTGAATCTTGATTCCATTATTCTTCACTATATTTTTAAATATAGATGATTACAAGTGGAAGTGAAGTCACTCAGTCATGTCCGACTCTTTGCAACCCCATGGACACCAGGCTCCTCCCAGGCTCCTCCATCCATGGGATTTTCTAGGCAAGAGTACCGGAGTGGGTTGCCATTTCCTTCTCCAGAGAATCTTCCTGACCCAGGGATCAAACCCAGGTCTCCCGCCTTGTAGATAGACGCTTTACCGTCTGAGCCACCAAGGAAGCTTGGTGATTACAAAGATGATTACAAAGACACCTAAAAAATATTTTACCATATTTTCTATTTTCTAGTTTTTTTTTTTTTTCAACTGAAAGATTGTTCCACATAGCATTCATCATTACTGAAACTCATCTGCTGTGAGGTTGTTGTTGTTGTTCAGTCCACCCAGTTGTATCCAGCTCTTTGCAATGCCATAGACTGCAGGCTTCCCTGTCCCTCCTCATCTCCCAGAGTTTGCCCAAGTTTGTGTTCATTGCATCAGTAATCTGTCCAGCCATCTCATCCTCTGATGCCCTCTTCTTCTGCCCTCAATCTTTTCCAGCATCAGGGATTTTTCCAGTGAGTCAGCTGTTCACATTAGATGACCAAAATACTGGAGTTTCAGCTTTAGCATCAGTCCTTCCAGTGAATGTTCAGAGTTTATCTCCCCAAGATTGACTGGTTCGATCTCCTTGCTGTCTTTCATGAGTCTTTCTCAGCCACATTTTGAAGGCATTGATTCTTTGGCATTCTGCCTTCTTTACAGTCCAGCTCTCACAACTGTAGTGACCACTGGGAAGATCATAGCCTTATCTATATGGAATTTGTCGACAGGCTAATGTCTCTGCTTTTCAACACACTGTCTAGGTTTTTCATTGCTTTCCTGCCAAGAAGCAATTGTCTTCTGATTTCATGGCTGCAGTCACCATTCACAGTGATTTTGGAGCCCAAGAAGAGGAAATCTGTCACTGCTTCCACCCTTTCCCCTTCTATTTGGCATGCAGTAATGGGGCCAGATGCCATGATCTTAGTTTTTTAGTATTTAGTCTTAAGGCTCTTTCACTCTCCTCCTTCACCCTCATCAAGAAGTTCTTTAGTTCCCTTTCTCTTTCTGCCATTAGAGTGGTATCGTTGGTTGCTGATATTTCTCCTGCCTGTCTTGATTCCAGCTTGTAACTCATCCACCCTGGCATTTCTCATGATGTGCTCCATGTGTAAGTTAAAAATACACACACAAAAAAAATGGTGACAGCAGACAGCTGTCTGCTCTGAGAAGAAGTATATAAAACTTAGATTTTTATTTTTATATGTAGGGTGTAGCACCTATTGAATAATTTAAAAGTGTATTTTTGTTGGAAACTGTGATGTATTTTTTTGAATTGGATTTTTTGCCTAGAAATTTCAGTTCCTTCAGTGTCTGCAAAAGTCCAGTGTTTTATCTGGTCTTCCTACTCCTTCATGGTTTTCTACCATTCACTTTTTCCCATCTTTCCTTCTTTATTTACTTTATACCCTCTGCTTATGTGTTTTCACATGCATTTGGGTTTCTTATTTTTAAACTTTCTTTGTGTCCAAAAATATCTGAAGTACGAGTTGATTTTCCCCAAGTCAAATCCTTTTTATATTAATGCATATTTCTGTCCAAAAGACTGTAATTCCCTTGAGTTTGGAATTAATTGGCCTGTAGTGCAAGAACAAGTCTTAATTATTGTATCAGAATAGATCCCTATCAGAGAATTTGCTTCCTTCTGGTTGTCTAACTCTGCTGAAAATTGCCTGGCTGTAGATTAATGTGTTTCAATCCATCGTATGTGCTTATTAATGTTGCAGGAACACACAAATAGAAATGAGGCAACCTTTTGGGAAAGTGGTTAAACTAATTTTGACCAGAGGACAAATGTTTGAAATCTTTGAAACAGGTTATTTTGAATTATTGCTAGCTATTCTTTGACTTTTTTAGGAATATGTAGTAAGTTTAACCTATATAGGCAAGACTAGAAATTAAAATGTAGAAGTCGAGTCAGAATACCTCTGAAAGGTATTATTAAAATATCAGTGCATAATGGTTTTAAAAATTATATATACAGAGTGCTACCGCTGGTCATTGTAAATCCGTAGGTGCATTTTTAGAGTCACTAAATATTTAGTACTCATTATCATTCCATAGTGCAAAAACTGAATAATTCTATAATGTTTTCTCAAAATTAAAAATTGAATGAGTTAATATTTTTATTAAATTACAATCCTTAATTAAAATCATTAAAGTCAGTGTAAGAGAACTGAGGTAAATGTGGCAATTTCAATGACAAAAATGCATGATTATTCTTCATTTTTGGAAGTCCGCCAACTAGCGAATATATTACACTCTGAATGCAACTAGACAAGTCATCCAATTCAGTGATTTCTAGCTGGTTAAATATATCTTTGGGCAGATTTAACCTTTTTATGACTTATTCTTGATCTCTGTTTTATAGGGATTATATAATTGCTTATTTTTAAATGAAAATTATAATGAGAGGAATAAAATCCAAAAGTCATTCAAATGTCCAGGTCTATCAGTTTACATGTGGCTAAGTGAGAGGAATTAATAAAAGCTTAGAAAGTCTTCATTCATTTTCAAAAATAAAACTGCTGGTGGAGAATTGCCTTATTGTACGAACCTAAATAGATTATGTCCTTTATTGGAAAACATCCAACTCATTGATTTTTGTCATCTTTCATTTAATTGCCTATATTTTGTGTCAGATAGGATTTTAAAGGAAATTATAACCATTTTCTTACAATAGTGAGCTGATCTGATTTAAAACTATTGAGAAAATAAACATCTCTGTTTATATAGATATGCATAAAGAAAGCTAGATACTGTGTGAGTGACCCTTTGACACCTGTAAATCCTATCTGTATTTTGTTTAGCATCTGTTTAGACTCCTGGGAACTATGGGAGCCACTAAGATGCTTTCCAATGAAACAGGAGCATAGCAACCCAGCTGTGTGCTCTTTGTGCCAATAAGAGGACCTGTGCCAGCTGGCTGCCCTCCAGAAATGTGCATGGTAAACAGAAAGTTATTTATGACTTTCCTAGAAGGGAAATTTTTGCTAAGAGAATACATATGAATAGGATCATTATTCCCATTTCTCAGAAATTGTCTGTGCAAGACAGGCATGTAGACTCATTCTCTGCTTTTAAAAACATAAGTTTAGGAAGGCTGTCATAGTGTTATTTTTTTGTACATGAAGAATATTACTGAAATGGTTACATTAGTTGCAGATTAATTTGACTTGGTAATGGGTAGAAGCAATGAGACATTCCAAACCTCTCAGTGTGTGTGGTCATGTCTACCAGTTTGAAATTTGTATGTCTTTGTACACGCACATGCACACACATACAGACACATGCACACACACACCCCAACTCAAGTATCTCAGTGGCTTAAAACACAAAAACAAGTTATCTCACATATATGACATGACCATTGTGCTTTAGTAAAGAGGCTCCACTAATCATCATCACCTAGGAATATGGGCCAGTGAAGAAGCTCTTGTCATCACTTTGACGTATCGGGGAAAGGGACCAAAGGAATAGCAGATCTTATGCTGGCATTTCAAGCTGGTACCCAGAAGTACCACATGTGGCTTTTGCTCACATTTCATTGGTTAGGTAAATCACATGGTGCACCCAAGTTCGAGAGGGCAGAGATGTGTCATCCTATGCTGTATTATTTGTATATCATACGTGTATTTAATATAGTACTTTTCCAGGTGTTAAAAGTAACCTCAGTTCCTTCTAGAAAATTTGAAAATGTGAAATGAAGACAAAATAGGCAGCACACAGAGTTAGTTACCATTAATATTTTGACACATTTTCTTTTATTTTCTCACACATATGCATATATAGGTATATCATACATATGTCCTCCATATTATGTGGATACTTTATGTTTCATAAGTATTCTCTGTGAATATAATTATTTACGTGAACTTCCAGAGGTTCAAGCTAGTTTTAGAAAAAGCAGAGGAACCAGAGATCAAATTGCCAACATCCGCTGGATCATGGAGAAAGCAAGAGAGTTCCGGAAAAACATCTACTTCTACTTTATTGACTATGCCAAAGCCTTTGACTGTGTGGATCACGGTAAACTGTGGAAAATTCTGAAAGAGATGGGAATACCAGACCACCTGACCTGCCTCTTGAGAAATCTATATGCAGGTCAGGAAGCAACAGTTAGAACTGGACATGGAACAACAGACTGGTTCCAAATAGGAAAAGGAGTATGTCAAGGCTGCCTATTGTCACCCTGCTTATTTAACTTCTATGCAGAGTAGATCATGAGAAACGCTGGGCTGGAAGAAGCACAAGCTGGAATCAAGATTGCCAGGAGAAATATCAATAAGCTCAGATATGCAGATGACACCACCATTATGGTAGAAAGTGAAGAGGAACTAAAAAGCCTATTGATGAAAGTCAAAGAGGAGAGTGAAAAAGTTGACTTAAAGCTCAACATTCAGAAAATGAAGATCATGGCATCCGGTCCCATCACTTCCTGGGAAATAGATGGGGAAAGAGTGGAAACAGTGTCAGACTTTATTTTTGGGGGCTCCAAAATCACTGCAGATGGTGATTGCAGCCATGAAATTAAGAGATGCTTACTCCTGGGAAGGAAAATTAGGACCAACCTAGATGGCACATTAAAAAGCAGAGACATTACTTTGCCAACAAAGGTTTGTCTAGACAAGGCTATGGGTTTTCCACTGGTCATGTATGGATATGAGAGTTGGACTGTGAAGAAAGCTGAGCACTGAATAATTGATGCTTTTAAAGTGTGGTGTTGGAGAAGACTCTTGAGAGTCCCTTGGACTGCAAGGAGATCCAACCAGTCCATCCGAGTCCCTTGGACTGCAAGGAGATCCAACCAGTCCATCCTAAAGGAGACCAGTCCTGGGTGTTCATTGGAAGGACTGATGATAAAACTGAAATTCCAGTACTTTGGCCACCTCATGCAAAGAGTGGACTCATTGGAAAAGACTCTGATGCTGGGAGGGATTGGGGGCAGGAGGAAAACGGGATGACAGAGGATGAGATGGCTGGATGGCATCACCCCACTTGATGGACGTGAGTCTGAGTGAACTCCGGGTGTTGGTGATGGTCAGGGAGGCCTGGCGTGCTGCGATTCATGGGGTCACAGAGTCGGACACGACTGAGCAACTGAACTGAACTGAACTGAATTTGATGGGGGCCAAAGTAAAGAATGACTCAGGCATAGCTTTTAAATACAGAACTATTTGCTTGATATAATCATATACAGAAGAAACTGTAAAGAATGATTAGTTTTAGGAGTATTCCTAAAAATGCCTCAATACTTGTGGAAACATTTTGCAAGTATAATCTTCCTATAATCTAAAGCCACACAATGCAAACAAAGATGAAGGTCAAGCAAGAACACATAAGTAAAGAAGGAAACTTTCCCTCACTCACTCTCATTTTTATGCTCAGACTGTGAATGTCAATTAGCTCAATCAAGTCTTTCAGATAATGTCAGCTGTCAGTCATTCCTAGGTAGTGATGTGTGAAGTTTGTCAGCAGGCAATGGACTACTTGAGTGATGAATGAAATAATGAGGACACAGAAGCCTGAACAAAATTTCCGTTTTTCCTGTAAATTCTTCTCAACATAGGAGTTTAGGAGAGAGAGAGAAAAATCACATTAAAATTTGTTTTACAGCAGTGTTCATTTAATGCCATGTCTACTTGAAAACATTCATCCTTTAACCTTGTAATTTTTAAAATTAATACAAATGGCAAATAATTGTGTATGTTAGTTGCTCAGTCATGTCTGACACTTTGCGACCCCATGGACTATATATAGCCTGCCAGGCTCCTCTGTTCATGGAATTCTCCAGGCAAGAGTACTGGAATGGGTTGCCATTTCCTCCTCCAAAGGATCTTCCCTACCCAGGTATCAAACCTACCCCGTCTCCTGTATTGCAGGCGATGCTTTACCACCTTAATTATGTGCCTGCAGTTGTAGGCACGTAATTAAGCATCATAATTTTCATCTATACTAGTCAGTGTAAGCAACATTAGCTACTACAAGAGGTAAGACCCCAAAGCCCAAGTGCTTTTTACAACCAAGGTTCATACTAACTGTGGGTAGAGTTGCTCCTCTGCGTAGCTCTCTTCCATTCAGTGCTCGTGTATATTGGCATCCATCTGGTGATTACAAAATCTAGAACTATGTTGGGATGTTTAAAAGCTAGGACTAGAAACAACTTATGTTATTTCTACTCACATCCTGTTTTTCAGAACCCTGTAACTTTAACTCAGTTTAACGGTAAGGGAGGTAGGGAAATGTAAAAGAACTCTTAATAGTCTCTGCTATATTGACCAGACTTGTTTTATTTGAACAGTCTTTTAAAATCTAAGGTTTTAACTATATTATATCCAGTTGAGCCATGGTTTGAAAATACTAGTCACAAGTTTGAGGGCATTTAATATGTGTAGACTAGATTCTTTATATACATTGCTTCATTTGAAAAATTAAGAAAATACTATTCATGTGATAAAATATTCAAACAGTAAAGAAAGTTATAATATTAAAAGTAATTAATACTTTTCCCTTTGCTCTGATCTCTATTTGTTGTTATTGTTCTTTGCGACCATGTGGACTGTAGCATGCCAGGCTTCCCTGTCCTTTACCATCTCTGGAGTTTGGTCAAACTCATGTCCATTGAGTTGGTGATGCCAACCAGCCATTGCATCCTCTGTTGTCCTCTTCTCTTCCTGCCCTCAATCTTTCCCAGCATCAAAGTCTTTTCTGATTTATTACATCCATTGATGACAACTATTTTTCTTTCTTTCTTTTTTGGCTAAAACACTTATTTATTAATTCATAGTTCTAGAAGGCAGAAGTCTGAAATCAAGGTGTCAGGGCTGGCTTTCTTCTGAAGGCCGTTAGGGGAGAATCCTTTCCTAGACTTTTCTAGCTGCAAACAGAGGCTACTTAGACTGCTTGGAACATGGTCTCTTCCTTCAACTTCAAAGGACATCACTGTAGACTATGTTTCCATCATCCCACCCCATTTGCTGATCCTGAGCCTCCTGCCTGCTTCCTCTTCTTTCATTTTTAATTTTTTTCAATGTTTTATTTTTTAATATAATTTTTTTATTTTCTAAATTGAAGTATAGTATATACAAGTGTTTCAGGTATACAGAAACTGATTCAGATATATTCTTTTAAAGACTTTTTTCCATTACAGTTTATTACAAGATATTGAATATAGTTCCCTATACTATATAGTAGGTCTCTGTTGCAAATCTGTTTTATACATAGAAGTATAAATTTGTTAATCCCAAATTCCAGTTTATCCCTCTTTCTGCTTTACCCTTTGGTAATTTTAAGTTTATTTTCTGTGTCTGTGAGTTTATTTCTGTTTTGTAAATAAGTTCATTTGTATTATTTTTTAAGATTCCATGTATAAGTGTCATCATCTGATGTTTGTCTCACTTACTTCTGACTTAAGTCACTTAGTATGATGATCTCTAGATTTATTCTTATTGCTACAAATGGCATTATTTCATTCTTTTTTATGGCTGAGTAATATTCCATTGCATGTATGTATATACCACATTTTCTTTACACATTTGCCCATTGATGGAAATTTAGGTTGCTCTCATGTGTTAGCAAGGAAATGTCAACTCACTCCAGTGTTCTTACCTGGGAAATCCCATGGACAGAGGAGCCTGGTGGGCAACAGTTCACAGTGTCTCAAAGAGACAAATGATTTAGTGACTGAACAACAGCAGCAACAACAACAACAGTCATAACTTAGCTTCCACATCTTATAAATAGTGCTGCTGTGAACATTCACAGCTACCTCTCCTTTTGAAATTTTTAAATATTTTTATTGAAATCTAGTTCTTTTGCAATATTATATTGGTTTCAGGTACATAGCAGTGATTAAATATTTTTATATATTATACTCCATTTAAAGTTATTATAAAATATTGGCTATATTCCCTATACTGTATAATATATCTTTATAGCTTATTTATTTTATACTGTTGTTTATGTCTCTTAATCTTCAACCCTTGTCTTTCCCTTCTACCTTTTCCTCTCCCTACTGGTAACCACTAGTTTGTTCTGTATATATGCATCTGTTTCTGTTTTACCTTATTCATTGTTTTACTTTTTTAGATTCCACATATAAATGATAATAGAGTATATTTCT
>SJYC01112563.1:0-31338 GCA_006408675.1 Madoqua kirkii | reverse complement strand
GTATAAATAGTGCTGCTGTGAACATTCACAGCTACCTCTCCTTTTGAAAATTTTAAATATTTTTATTGAAATCTAGTTCTTTTGCAATATTATATTGGTTTCAGGTACATAGCAGTGATTAAATATTTTTATATATTATACTCCATTTAAAGTTATTATAAAATATTGGCTATATTCCCTATACTGTATAATATATCTTTATAGCTTATTTATTTTATACTGTTGTTTATGTCTCTTAATCTTCAACCCTTGTCTTTCCCTTCTACCTTTTCCTCTCCCTACTGGTAACCACTAGTTTGTTCTGTATATATGCATCTGTTTCTGTTTTACCTTATTCATTGTTTTACTTTTTTAGATTCCACATATAAATGATAATAGAGTATATTTCTTTACCTATCTGACTTATTTCATTAAGCATAACAACATCTGGGTCCATCTATGTTGTTTCAAATATGTCATTCATTTTTATGGAAATACTTCATTCTTCTTTATAACCAAGCAATATTCCATTGTTAATCGCTCAGTTGTTTATGACTGACTTTTTGTGATCCCATGGACTGTTGCCTGCCAGGTTCCTCAGTCCATGGAACTCCCCAGGTAAGAATATTAGCAGTAGGATTGCATTCAGTTCTTCAGGGAATCTTCCCAAACCAGAGACTGAACCCAGGTCTCTTGCATTGCAGATAGATTCTTTACCATTTGAGCCACCAGGGAAGCCTACCACATATTTATTTTTCATTCATCTGTTACTGGACAGTTAAGTTGTTTTCATGTCTTGACTATTGTAAATAATGCTATTATAAACATGGGAGTGCAGGTATCTTTTTAAAATATTTTTGTTTTCATCAAATATATACCCCATAGTAGAAATTCTAGATCATCCAGTTGTTCTATTTTCAGTTTTTCAAGGAACTTTCCCAAAATGTTTTCCATAGTGACGATGGAAATTTAGATTCCCACCAAGCATGCTGGGACAGCTGTGGGGAAACTACCCCTGGGCAGTTTCAGGCTGCTTCCTTTGCCTTGTTTTGGGACTGAACAAGCATGTGTGCACTCTTCACAAGCAGAGTCTAACTTTCTTACAGCTCCATTGTCAGTCCCACTGGTTTTCAAACCAGCTAAGTGTATCTTGGTGTCATGCACCCAAGATGGGGATTCAGCTGCACACCCTTAAGAAGGGTTATCCAGCCCATGTAGTCCCACTCCTCTTCTCTGTCCCCTCCTAGGGGCTCAGTGCCAGTCTAATTGCTTCTCTTCCCTTTCTGTCTGCCTACTTGTGGGTCTTCTTCCAGTCTCTGTTTTCAGTGAGAATTGTCCCATGTTGTTGAATTTTGGATGTGTTCATGTGGGTTGGAGAAGACAATGGCAAGCCACTGCAATACTCTTGCCTGGAAAATCCCATGGATGGAGGAGCCTGGTGGGCTGCAGTCCATGAGGTTGCTAAGATTCGGACATGACTGAGTGACTTCACTTTCACTTTCCACTTTCATGAGTTGGAGAAGGAAGTGGCAACCCACTCCGATATTCTTGCCTAGAGAATCCTGTGGACAGAGGAGCCTGGTGGGCTGCTGTCCATAGGGTCGCACAGAGTTGGACATGACTAAAGCGACTTAGCATGCATGCATGCATAGTGGTTGGTGAGTGCCACATTTTCCTGCTCTTTCATCTTGATCTCCTCCTCATGACCACTGTTAAGATTCTTGTTCTCTCTCTCTAAAAAATGTATCACAATACATTAGCCCTTACCTGTGTAGATCCTTTATTTTATAAAAATGAAATGATTTTAATATGCCATTCTATACATTTTTAAGTTAGTAAAATAGAGTTCATTTTGCATAAATACATATAAATTTAGAGTGATATTCAAAGTGTTTGACAAGTCAACATTAGAGCATAAGATCTGACCAATCAGAATAGATGCTAGATGCTGGATGGGAGAATGGTCCTAGAGCCCCAGGTATGGCAAAAATCTCCATAACTAGGGCAATATTATGAATAAATCGGGTCAGGGGATGTACCCAAAGAAGGAGATAAAGTGTGATTGTAAGAAGAATATAGAATATATGCTTTGGATAGCGGCTATTTTCCAAGTAGCACAAATGTTTTTCAGTATTTTAACAACTTGGCTCTAGGGTTATAACAGTACTGGATGTACTTCAGTCTATTTAAAGATGATATAGCAGAATAGTACCATAATTGTTACAATAAATCAAGGTGTTGATGCACAATTAAGTTGTCCTTAATGTCTAAAGTTGTAAGAAATGCAGCATATTAGAAAATAAAAGCAAACCACAAAAACAAAAAACACAAATGAAAAAGAAAACTTGTGTATATAATTTGGTGAAACACTGAGAGCTTATCCGTAAGACAAATGCCTAGCAGTGGAATTGCCAAGTCAGTTTTTATTTTGGTTGATATTTCTTTGAAAATGTCAAGTGAGTTTATAGTCATCCCAAGTGAAGAAATGTTTTCCATATCTTATCCAACAATTTGCGTTATTACATTAAAAAACATATCTTTATTCAATTGATAATTGAAAGATTAAAGAAATATTCTATTCTTGCTTAGTCATCATTTTGTAATAGTTGAAAACTTGTTAGATTTGGAGACATTTAGACGTAGACCATTATATCTACTACTGTGGGCAAGAATGAAATGGAGTAGCCATCATAGTCAACAAAAGATTCCAAAATGCAGTACTTGGATACAATCTCAAAAATGACAGAATGGTCTCTGTCCGTGTCCAAGGCTAACCATTCAATATCACTGGGTAATCCCAGTCTATGCCCTGACCAGTAATGCTGAAGAAGCTGCAGCTGAACAGTTCTATGAAGACCTACATGACCTTCTAGAACTAACACCCCAAAAAGATATTCTTTTATTATAGGGGACTGGAATGAAAAAGTAGGGAGTCAAGAAATACTTGGAGTAATGGGCAAACTTGGCCTTGGAGTGCAGAATGAAGCAGGACAAAGGCTAACTAATAGAGTTTTGCCAAGAGAACACACTGGTCATAGAAACATTCTCTTTCCAACAACACAAGAGAAAACTCTATACATGGATATCACAGGATGGTCAATACCGAAATCAGATTGATTATATTTTTGCAGCCAAAGATGGAGAAGCTCTATATAGTCAGCAAAGACAAGACTGGAAGCTAACTGTGACTCAGACCATGAACTCCTTATGGTAAAATTCAGACTTTTAAATTGAAGAAAGTAGGGAAAACCACTTAGATCAGGTATGACCTAAATCAAATTCCTTATGATTATAGAGTAGAAGTGAAAAATAGATTCAAGGGATTAGATCTGATAGAGTGCCTGATGAACTATGGATGGAAATTTGTGACCTTGTACAGGAGGCAGTGATCAAGATTATCCCCATGAAAAAGAAATGCAAAAAGGCAAAATGGTTATCTGAGGAGGCCTTACAAATAGCTATGAAAAGAAGAGATGCTAAAGGCCAAGGAGAAAAGGAAAGGTATACCTATTAGAATGCAGAGTTCCAAAGAATAGCAAGGAGAGATAAGAAAGCCTTCCTCAGTGATCAGTGCAAAGAAATAGAGGAAAACAGTAGAACAGGAAAGACTAGAGACCTCTTCAAGAAAATTAGAGATACCAAGAGAAATTTTCACACAAAGATGGGCACAATAAAGGACAGAAATGGTATGGACCTAACAGAAGCAGAAGATACTAAGAGGTGGCAAAAATACACAGAAGAACTGTACAAAAAAGATCTTCAAGAACCAGATAATCATGATGGTGTGATCACTCACCTGAGCCAGACATCCTGGAATGTAAAGTCAAATGGGCCTTAGAAAGCATCACTATGAACAAAGCTAGTGGAGGTGATGGAATTCCAGTTGAGTTATTTCAAATCCTGAAAGATGATGCTGTGAAAGTGCTACACTCAATATGCCAGCAAATTTGAAAAACTCAGCAGTAGCCACAGGACTGAAAAAGTTCAGATGCCAAAGAATGTTCAAACTACCACACAATAACACTCATCTCACATGCTCACAAGTAATGCTTAAAATTCTCCAAGCCAGGCTTCAGTGGTACGTGAATCGTGAACATCTGGATGTTCAAGCTGGATTTAGAAAAAGCAGAGGAACCAGATATCAAATTGCCAATGTCCGTTGGATCATCAAAAAAGCAAGAGAGATCCAGAAAATTATCTACTTCTGCTTTATTGACTATGCCAAAGCCTTTGACTGTGTGGATGAAACAAAGTGTGGAAAATTCTTTAAGATACAGGAATACCAGACCACCTGACATGCCTCCTGAGAAATCTGTATGCAGGTAAAGAAGCAACAGTTAGAACTGGACATGGAAAAATAGACTGGTTCCAAATCGAGAAAGGAGTACATCAAGGCTGTATATTTTCACACTGCTTCTTTAACTTATATGCAGAGTACATCATGAAAAATGCTTGGCTGGAAGAAGCACAAGCTTGAATTAAGATTGTCAGTAGAAACATCAATAACCTCAGATATGCAGATGACACTACCCTTATGGTAGAATGTGAAGAAGAACTAAAGAGCCTCTTGATGAAAATGAAAGAGAAGAGTGAAAATTTGGCTTAAAGCTCAACATTCAGAAAACTAAGATCATGACATCTCGTTCCATCACTTCATGGCAAATAGATGGGAAAGCAATGGAAACAGTGACAGTCTTTATTTTGGGGGCTCCAGAATCACTACAGATGGTTCTGCAGCCATGAAATTAAAAGACGCTTGCTGCTTGGAGGAAAAGTTATAACCAACCTAGGCAGCATATTAAAAAGCAGAGACATTTCTTTGCCAACAAAGGTCCATCTAGTCAAGGCTGTCATTTTTCCAGTTGTCATGTATGGATGTGAGAGTTGGACTATAAAGAAAGCTGAGCACCAAAGAATTAATGCTTTTGAACTGTGGATTTTGGAGAAGACTCTTAAGAGTTCCTTGGACAGCAAGGAAATCTAACCAGTCCATCCTAAGGGAAATCAGTCCTGAATATTCATTGGAAGAACTGATGCTGAAGCTGAAACTCCAATACTTTGGCCACCTGATGCAAAGAGCTGATGCATTTGAAAAGACTGATGCTGGGAAAGATTGAAGACAGGAGGAAGGGGCAACAGAGGATGAGATGGTTGGATGGCATCACTGACTTGCTGGACATGAGTTTGATCAAGCTCCGGGAGTTGGTGATGGACAGGGAAGCCTGGAGTGCTGCAGTCCATGGGGTTGCAAAGAGACAGACACAACCGAGTGACTCAATTAAACTGAGTTAGACTGGTTGCTTGTATTTGGATTAATTACTATGAGTTTGTCTTCTCAAGTGTAAAATGGAGACATTATAAATGTCGAAAAACAATATTGTCTGGTTTGTTATTCCAGATTAATTTTAGAATAATTTTTTAAGGCTCCTCAAAATTTACAGTAAAGTTTTTATTTGAAATATATTAAATATTTAAATCAAACTTCTCAAGAACTTTGTTAATAGACTTCCTGAGTCTGTGGGATATCTATATTAAATCAATCCATGTTTTATATTTTGCATATTTCTTCACCTTAATATCATCTACATATTTCTACTCTAGCTGTCCTTTTCATTTATATTATTCCTTCTTGAGACTGAGGCCTTGCAAGGGAAGGAATGTATTCTACTTATATTTGTGGTCTGGTAAAATTGAAACAATGCCTGACATGAAGTAAACACTCAAATGTTTTAAGCAAATGCCTGAGTGAATAATTTTGAGCTTCGGATTCAAGATTGTTGTGGGTTATTCTCATGAATGTTTAGCTCAATGGAAAGCATTAAATAAGACCGAGAAGCAGACAGAAGTTAAATGGCATAGATACAGAGCCGTGGTGCCCAAGAGACTCATGTGGAAGGAGGCCAAATATATAATTGACTTCCCAATCAGGATAGATACAGGGGATACCTAACTGGTATGTCACTGAAATGGAGAGAAAAGTTACCCATCTGGTCTTTCATCCTATGAATGTAAGCAGCAAGGCTGTGTTAATCCCAACTGGCTGGTCAGTGAAGCAAGAGAACTCCATTTATTATTGATCCCGGGACAAAGAGAGATAGCCAGCAGTTAACCAGATACAGGACTGAATTCTGACAGGTTGGATCATAGTAAACTATTCTGTAATCAGCATACCAGAAGAAATTAAACCTGGGATTTGATTAAGAGAAAGTATTTTATAATAAATAAGTAAAGTATGAAATAACGAATTTACTCACCAGTTGAGACTAACATGTGCCACTAATTGCAGCAATAATAAAAATAAACACAGAAATAGCTAGTGTTTATTAAGGATTTATTAGATGCAAAGCATGTGATTGCTGCTCTACAGAGATTAACTCACTTAATCCTCAAGTCAATGAATTCAGTGTGATTTTAGTTGTATTTCACATGTGGGAAAATACAGCTTAGAAAGCTTGGTGAGCAGCTTGACTAAATTCACATATTAGTATGAGATAAAACTGAACTGTGAGGAAAAGTCACATACCAATGTCAGAGCCTCACTTTCAGGCATTATTAATTGGTCCGGAGTAGGTCTTGGTGATACTGGTATTTTTAAAAAAGCTACATGGTGATTTCAACATGTACTGAGCTGAGAACCATTGACCTATCAAGGACCATTACTGAGAGTTTAGTTTTGCCCTCCAGTTGTATCTTGTCAATACAAAGGAAGGACAATAGTCATATAATTTCAAATAGTTTTACGATTTATTTTCATTCTTCTACCCTCTATGCATTGTCCTTATTTATGTATCCTGCGTGTACCTCTCTGCGTGTACCTCTCTGATCCTGCCTGCTAATTGATTGTCTCTGCCTGCTATTGTCTCCTGGAATGTTTCAGTATACAGCCTGGGTTATACAGTATCTTATGTTTTGCCTCTGCTGCTGCTGCTAAGTCACCTCAGTGATGTCTGACTCTGTGCGACCCCATAGATGGCAGCCTACCAGGCTCCTCCATCCATATCTATACTGAGATAGGATTGCTATTATTATACCTTCACTGCTCTTGTAAATCTTTTCCTATATTCTCCTCAGTTTTATCAAACAGGTTGTAGTTGATTAGGTTTTATCAAAATTAGTTGATTAGGTTTCTTAAATGTCTCATTGTATTAGTATAACTAATGATTAACAGTACTTATACAAATTGCTATAGATAATAAGTTTCTGGTTCTAGATATTTCCATGTAGTCAAAAAATTGTACTAAGACCAGATTCCCACCACCTTTCTGTATTTTCCAGCATAATGATTTATGCTTCCTCCATTTCTGACACAGGCAATATTATTAAAATGAACTACTATTACAACAATAGGGAAATGGGCAGAAGCCATATACACACACTTGAGGAAAAATGAAATACAAAAAGAAATATAAAAATAGTCAATCTAACTGGTGAAATGCCAATGGAATAGTTTTATATATGAATTAGCAACATTTTTTTTTAGATTTTCTACCTTATAATTTATATATTTATTATTTTATTGTTCATGGTGTCATCATGATTGAATGCAGTCTCCACTAGGGAGGCAATTTTGTCTGTTTTGGTCAGTGATATATTGTAAGATCTGAAGCCAATGCCTGTCCTTACATAGACAATAATAAATATTTCCAAAAGAAATAAATACTTGTGTGAGTGGGTCCATAACAAAGATGTGTGGTGCATTGTATATATTATTATAAAACTGGCAAGGGTATGAATTCATGTAATAATTCTAAAGAGAAATCTGTGAAAGGGTATCATGTTTTTTAAAAAATATATATTTTCTTTGGATGATTATTTATTTACACTTCTAAATTGTGCTTTAAGGATGCAATCAGTAAAGTAGAAATTTATAGACAGAAGACCATGTTCATAGCATTGATAATCATATGGGAAACAAATATAGCTTATTTTAAGTAAAATGTGGTGTTTGCATTCTTTCAAAATAGACTACTGTGAAAATGCAGTAATGTTAAATGAAAGATGGAGGGTGGATAGTAGAGGATGGTTCCAATTTTGTAAAAACTGAGATATAGAGATAGACAAGTTGGTAAACCAAAGTGATAACACTATTATTATCACTCAGATTCTCAGAGCTATGAGGGAATCTAATAGTAATTAATCTGGTAGTAAAAAAAAAGTTTAATTTTTTTCTTTGTAGTATTATAAAATACATAAAATTTCTAAAAATGTATTAATATATTGCTTTTGTGATCAAAAATAGACTTCATTTATTAAAATTGTCTTTGTAAATTTCCAAACTCTGAGGATATAGTAAATAACCTGTTACAATGTAACTTTCACAGGGCAGGTATTTTTATGTACTTTGTTCATTAGTATATTCCCCATACCTAGAATAATGTTTGGGATAAAGTACTCCAAAATACCTTTTGAATAACTGAATGAATGTGCAAACAACTAATGTGTCTCCCTCTTTTAAAGGCAATTTCAAAGTGTTAAGGTCTGATCAGTCCCTTTTTCTGTAGAGCTGAACAATTGATCCATCCATCTGATGGCTCAGTTTGTAAAAAGTCTGCCTGCAGTGCGGAGACCTAGGTTCAATCCCTGGGTCAGAAAGATCCCTTGGAGAAGGAAATGGCAATCCACTCCAGTATTCTTTTCTGGAGAATTCCATGGACGGAGGAGCCTGTGGGCTATAGTCCATGGGGTCACAAAGAGTCGGACACGACTGAATGACTAACACTTCGCTTTCAAGTGCTATTCATAGGGTGTCTTCCTTCCACTGAGGAGAGACTGCTTTCTCAGGGGCTGAAAATTATCTTTTTCATCATTTTGGAGGGAAATGACCAATACATGGCAGATGTGGATCTAATGTATGTGAAATTTAAAATGATTACAACAGAAATCTTTTATCTTTAGTAAGTAACTTTAAATTATCCCAGTACCCTCAGATGTAAAGAAAACCATAATTGTTAGTGGATGTTCTTTTCTTATCCAATTAAAATATGTTCAGTTCCCCATCTATAGAGATCAGAAGGAATACAAAAATAATGCTGTTGGGGATGGAAACTTATTGAAAAAGGACAATAGACCAATAATATATAAGAAATTCTATATTGTGTTTCATTGTAATTCAGTAAAAGGATGTTTGCAAGTAATTTTTACCATGTAGCATGCAGTTTATATTTATATAATTAGATATGTGCCTTATTTAAAATTTTATATTTATTGCATATTTTCTCAAAACTAAAATCAAGAATGATGGATTTAATAGTAGCATTTGTTTTTTTAATAAAATATTAAATAAGACTGTATCAATGTGTACAATGAGTTTATATTTTACACAGAGTTCTTGCTGTATTTTTTCTCTAGGATTCAGAATTTCCTACACATATGCAACCAAATCCAAACCTGGATTTAGGCAAAGAGAATCTTTGTCCAGCAAAATTTGACTACAAGCTGAATAACATATTCAGACTTCACGAACTTCCAGTGAGCTGGTAGGATTCTTGATGTTTTATTAATACATTTGAGGTTTTATTGTCATGTCTAAATTTTGATAACTGTTTATGATCAAAGTGATTTGCTCTTAGCCTGTATCTGAAGTTACTACTTGTAGCACTGAAAGAATCTGCTTAAAGCTGCTGCAAGAACTTCAGTACTGATTGGTTTAGGCACTTGGTGGCGGTGCAGCCTAAGTGCATGACTGTGCATGTTTAATGTAGAGGCTGCAGTTCTTGGTTAAAATGAAGCACACGTTGTTTTTAGACTTTGTAGGATTTATTTTAAAAATAGGATCTTAGCAACTATGTATTTCATTTGATTATTTTACTTAAAATTTACCTGTGTACATTTTTTCCTCATTAACACATTGTTTTGTTTTCTTTTGAGATCATAGTTTTGCAAACCATAATCACATCAGTGTGAAAGCAAATCTTATTATTTGATATTTATTAAAATGTACTATTTTATGAATCTGCATATTTACATTTATAGGAAATGTTTAAAATCTTGTAAAAGTTATACTGCTCTTATTTAGAGTGTTTGAGAAAAATATTTCTGTGAAGAATTAGTAAATATACAGCCTATCATAGATTTCTATGGTAGATTAATTTCTTACTAAGTGGTCAGCTTTTGTAAATAATCATAGATATATCATTTTGATTACAGTTTAGGTAAGTAATATTGTTTTCCTGCATTTGTTCATATAATCCCAAGTTTATTATTGACCTTTAAGAACTCTAGGATTTGTACAAAAATACTTGACAAACATGTTTGTCATAATAACTCATGTTTGAAAGAAAATGAAATTGAAAGTGTTAGTCACTCAGCTGTGTCTGACTCTTTGCAACCCCATGGACTGTAGCCTACCAGGCTCCTCTGTCCATGGGATTCTCTGGGCAAGAAGAGTGGAGTGGGTTGCCTTTTCTCCTTCAGGGAATCTCCCCCACTCAGGGATGGAAGCTGGGTCTCCACATTGCAGGCAGACTCTTTACCAACTGAGCCACCAGGGAAGCCCCTGTTCTGTTTAATGAGGACGAATGTCTCAGAAGAGAGTGTTAACCAACACTAGTAAGGTACACTTACCTGTGATGAGGTTTTCATTTGCTCTGGATGAATTTATGTGGAATTTACTTTCTAAGACCCAGTTGTTTGATTGTTTGCATGTACCAAGAATACTGTCTATGGTATCCTGCTTATGAGCACAGTGGATATGATCTTATCTGCCATGATCAAAACCTGTAGGTTAATGAACTGAAAAAGTTTGTTAGTAAAAAGAACTATAATAATGATACATTCATTCCTTAAGTAGTCTATTTCAACTTAAAACAGTTCATCTGCACTCACATCCCAGTCTTTTGATGTAAGGTCATGACTTTTTCTTTGACTAAGTGACTGTTGATTGGAATTCTACATCATATTTCTTTCCAATAACTCATCACTAACAAGTTCAGTTTTGTAATTTCCATAATCTAAAACAAGAGCTTGAGACACTCAGATGATCTCCTCGCTTTTCCACAGCATTAATTTAATTTTCATTGATAGCAGTTCTGCTTATCACACTCATATTTCATCATCTTGATTAATTTTTAATTATTTCACAGTAGCACGCAACAAGGTTTTGAAGGGTGAGTAACAAACTCCTTTGATGCTTCGTGATCCTGGACCTCAGCTGGTAGGAACAGCCTGTGCTAGTCTGCTGGTGCACAGTCTGGGATCTCTAAACAGTCTAGGTACTGTAAGCACAGCCTACAGTGACCAATGATTATGGAAGGTTAAGAGAGAAGCTTTCACTAAATGAAAACAAGGAAAAGAAAACATGGGAAACATTTGACTCTTAGTCAAAGACAAAATCTAGATTTCAGCTGAATTTATTTGCAGCCTTTGGAAAGACAGCTGCCCTGATAACTACTACTGCAACCAAGGGAATCATTTCTCTGTCATAATCTTCACTAGTTAGCCCATTAGGAGAAAAGATTCTAGAATTATGAGTTAGACAGTAAGAAAAAACAGATCAGTTGTGAGTAAAAAATGATAATCACTAATCTTCCAGAGTAACATACCTCAAAGGAAAGTTAAGCTATGCTTCCTGATACAGCCATTTCTTTTTGGTCCCAGGTTTGTTTTTCTGTCTCCCACATTATTTTCTTTTTCTCTCTCCCACATTATTTTCTTCTACTTTTTTCTCTGTATTCTTATTGTATACCACCAGTCCATAGCTAGCCATAATAAATAACTCAGCTGTAAATTTCTAGTGTTGCTCAGATAATTTAATATTCTCTGTTTTTAATTTTAAAACCAAATCACCACACTCCCTTCAGTCCTTATATATACACAGAAGTTTGATACTTTATAGGTCTTTAATGTTGCTCAGTCCATCGGCCATGTCCAACTCTTTTGTGACCCCATGGACTGCAGCACCCCTGACTTCCCTGTCCTTTACTATCTCCCAGAGTTTGCTCAAACTCATGTCCATTGAGTCGATGATGCCATCTAATCATCTTATCCTCTGTTGCCCCTTTCTCATCCTGCCCTCAGTCTTTCCCAGGATTAGGTTCTTTTCCAGTGAGTCAACTCTTTGCATAAGGTGGCCAAAGTATTGGAGCTTCAGCTTTAGCATCCATCTTTCCAGTAAATAGTCATGATTGATTTCCTTTAGAATTGGCTGCTTTGATCTCCTTGCTGTCCATGGGGCTCTCAAGAGTCTTTTCTAACACCACAGTCTGAAGACATCAGTTCTTCAGTGCTCAGACTCCTTTATGGTCCAGTTGTCACATCCATACATGACTACTGGAAAAACCATAGCTTTGACTATGTGGATCTTTGTTGGCAAAGTGACATCTCTGCTTTTTAATACACCATCTAGGTTTATAGTTTTTCTTCCAATTAACAAGTGTCTTTTAATTTCATGGCTGTAGTCACCATCTGCAGTGATTTTGGAGTGCAAGAAAATATAGTCTGTCACTGTTTCCATTTTTTCCTCATGTATTTGCCATGAAGTTATGGGACTGGATGCCATAATCTCAGTTTTTTGAATGTTGAGGTCCTTAATAGTATATGTTTATTGACTCAATTATATGTTTCTTTGAAGAATAAAAAATTGTTTTATAGGTAGCTGTGAATTTATTTTGATTTTAAATTACCATGAGTGTAAATAAAATTCTTCCTCTATGGTATATAGGTTTCTTAACTTCATCAAAATAACAATAAGATGTGTATAAGAGACAGGCTTTAAGGATGCAATCAGTAATACACCATCTAGGTTTATAGTTTTTCTTCCAATTAACAAGTGTCTTTTAATTTCATGGCTGTAGTCACCATCTGCAGTGATTTTGGAGTGCAAGAAAATATAGTCTGTCACTGTTTCCATTTTTTCCTCATGTATTTGCCATGAAGTTATGGGACTGGATGCCATAATCTCAGTTTTTTGAATGTTGAGGTCCTTAATAGTATATGTTTATTGACTCAATTATATGTTTCTTTGAAGAATAAAAAATTGTTTTATAGGTAGCTGTGAATTTATTTTGATTTTAAATTACCATGAGTGTAAATAAAATTCTTCCTCTATGGTATATAGGTTTCTTAACTTCATCAAAATAACAATAATAGTAATAACAATGATAATGAAAGTATCAATAACAACAATAAGCCATTTTAGTAAGCATCTGTAAATGCCAGGATTCAGCTGTTTCCCCCTTTATGTCTCTCTCTTTGTGTCTGTCTCTTTTACATACACATTCACACACACACAGATGAGGCTCAGAAACCTTGTGAATTACAAAGAGTTTGTATCAGGTCTAGTTAACTCAAAAACAAACCACAAAATAGTGGATAAGTCCATACATTTTATTAAAGAAAAAGACTAAGGAGATAGTTTCTATGTTTACAATCAAGCATACAAATTTGTCAGTAACCTACAACTATATAACCCATGAGATTGGCCAAGATACTTTTTCATCTGACATGTTTAACCTAGGATAATTGCTTTAAACTTAAATTATTAAAATAATTCATTAGACTGTTTTTAAGTGCAGAATTTGCTAATTATATATTCTTTCCCTGGAAAACACAGATTTATTAAAATGTATTTTTTGCTGGATTTTTCTAATAAGGTCATAATAAAATAAATGCACGTTAAATTCCATATAATTTAAAAATTCTTAATGTATTACTAATTTTCATTTTTGTAGAGTACAGTTTAATAGGTTGAAGAAACAGAAGGGTTTTAACTCAGATTAGTTAACAGAGTTTTTGAATTCTAAGATAGCTGTCTTTCTCCTATCTTAACAAGATGGTTTCCATCAGACTAGAATATTAACTTCCATTAGTTTAAAAAAACATTTTCTTGACCAACCAGTCCCTCCCTGCCCTCACCAAACCTATGCTGTTTCCCTAGAAGCTGCTCTGCTCATTTCCCTAAAAAGGTTGGCAGAGAAGGAAATGGCAACCCACTCCAGTGTTCTTGCCTGGAGAATGCCAGGGACAGAGGAGCCTGGTGGGCTTCTGTCTATGGGGTCTCACAGAGTCGGACACAACTGAGGCGACTTAGCAGCAGCAGCAGCAGCAGCACTGATTGAACTAACAGTTCCTACTCAGTCTTCGCATTCAGTGGAACTCTCTCTCTCCTCTACTCTGGAACTGACTTTTGTCAGTCATGGGCTGCTGCCATGCCCACCACCAGTGGCCACGCACTCATTCTTCTCCTCTTAGCTGCAGTTAATTCAACCCACCACCCCTGTGTTTACTCTCTTGACTCCATTATTTGCATGGTCCTGGTCTTCCTGCTGGGTTCCAGGCTGTCCTGCTCAGTGTCTTGCAGCAGGCTGCCTCTCTTCTGCCAGGCTTACGGCTGGTAACTGCCCTGGCTCGGCCTTCTGGCTTCATCTTTTCACAGTCTACACTTTTTCCTGTGGCCTCTTCCAAGCTCAGTCTTCAAGTACTCTCCACAGAGTAGGAAATGGCAACCCACTCCAGTATTCTTACCTGAAAAATCCCATGGACAGAGGAGCTTGTTAGGCTACATTCTGGGGTCACAAAGAGTCAGACATGACTGAGTGGCTGATCACACAATGTTAGATAATCCGCTTGGGATGCCTCTACCATTGACATCTCCCTTGGGCTTGAACACCTAAAGGGCTCTCCAAATTATTATGTTCAGAAAGAACTCTTGTTTTCCCTCAGAAAACTGGCTCTACTGATCATCCCCATTTTGCAAAAGCAAAATGTGAATTTACATGAAATTACTCAAGCTAAAAGCCTGGAAGTAATTTTAATTAGTCATTCTCTCAGCCCACAATTCCCACCATCAATCCAAGAGTAAGTCTGATAGGTTTTGCCTCCAAAACACACTTACATTTTCCCACTTCTATCTATATTACTATGGCCATATCTCACACTATTGCAAAAGCCTACTAATTCATTTACTTCATGCTAGCTAAACCTATCTTTTAAAAATATAAACCAGATGATAAAATTCACTGCTTTCAGTACAATAATGTCTCCCCCCTGCTTTAAAGTAAGATCCCGAACTTCTTACTGAGGCCTACAGCACTCTGTTGTTGGGACTGCTGTCCTCCTCTCGTTGCACTGACCACATGCTCACTCTGCTTTTTTGTTCAGAAGACTAAACTACCCAGTCTTCTCCTGATTCTGCAAACCTGCCATACTTATCTCTGCCCTCAGGTCTTTATACTACCTCTTTCCTCTATTTGAGATTTTACTTCTTCAGTTTAGCAGCACTGATTGAACTAACAGTTCCTACTCAGTCTTCGCATTCAGTGGAACTCTCTCTCTCCTCTACTCTGGAACTGACTTTTGTCAGTCATGGGCTGCTGCCATGCCCACCACCAGTGGCCACGCACTCATTCTTCTCCTCTTAGCTGCAGTTAATTCAACCCACCACCCCTGTGTTTACTCTCTTGACTCCATTATTTGCATGGTCCTGGTCTTCCTGCTGGGTTCCAGGCTGTCCTGCTCAGTGTCTTGCAGCAGGCTGCCTCTCTTCTGCCAGGCTTACGGCTGGTAACTGCCCTGGCTCGGCCTTCTGGCTTCATCTTTTCACAGTCTACACTTTTTCCTGTGGCCTCTTCCAAGCTCAGTCTTCAAGTACTCTCCACAGAGTAGGAAATGGCAACCCACTCCAGTATTCTTACCTGAAAAATCCCATGGACAGAGGAGCTTGTTAGGCTACATTCTGGGGTCACAAAGAGTCAGACATGACTGAGTGGCTGATCACACAATGTTAGATAATCCGCTTGGGATGCCTCTACCATTGACATCTCCCTTGGGCTTGAACACCTAAAGGGCTCTCCAAATTATTATGTTCAGAAAGAACTCTTGTTTTCCCTCAGAAAACTGGCTCTACTGATCATCCCCATTTTGCAAAAGCAAAATGTGAATTTACATGAAATTACTCAAGCTAAAAGCCTGGAAGTAATTTTAATTAGTCATTCTCTCAGCCCACAATTCCCACCATCAATCCAAGAGTAAGTCTGATAGGTTTTGCCTCCAAAACACACTTAAATTTTCCCACTTCTATCTATATTACTATGGCCATATCTCACACTATTGCAAAAGCCTACTAATTCATTTACTTCATGCTAGCTAAACCTATCTTTTAAAAATATAAACCAGATGATAAAATTCACTGCTTTCATACAATAATGTCTCCCCCCTGCTTTAAAGTAAGATCCCGAACTTCTTACTGAGGCCTACAGCACTCTGTTGTTGGGACTGCTGTCCTCCTCTCGTTGCACTGACCACATGCTCACTCTGCTTTTTTGTTCAGAAGACTAAACTACCCAGTCTTCTCCTGATTCTGCAAACCTGCCATACTTATCTCTGCCCTCAGGTCTTTATACTACCTCTTTCCTCTATTTGAGATTTTACTTCTTCAGTTTGTGCATGTCTGGCTCATTCTTATCTCTAAAATCTCAGCTCAGATGTTACCTCCTTGGGTAGGCAGCTCCTGATATATATATAACTAATGTTTTACTCTTCATTCCTTCAGTTACTGTCAATCTTAACATTCTATTAATATTTTATTTCCATCATGGAATTCAGCAGGCATGCAGTATATATTATTTTGAAGTATTTTATAAAGTAATTAGCCTCCAATTAAAACAAATAAATTAACTTACCAAAAATTGAAAAAGAACATGAAATCTTAGTGTTTTCCTAATTTATAGATGGCAGAGACTGGCTGAATACCAATTTAGTTTCCTCCTCTCTGGGCCCATTGGAAGAGTCTATCTCCTAGCCTTCTGAAGTGAGTCATCTCTTAAGTCTTCCAATAGGATTCTCTGCTCTCTCCAGTTTCATCCTCATAGCTGGAATCAGCAAACTTTGAAAGTGACAAGTTGTGTGCTAGAAGGCAAGTGCATCTCTGGTTCATATGTTGCTTGGAGAGTTTTCCGGTTGTCATCAAGCTTTGCCTGACATCCTAATTTAACTTCCCTCACTAATGCTTAATATTTTTGTGAAATTAGATGTATTAGGATATATAAGATAAAGGAAACATTTTTTTAAAAGAAAGGCTGAAAGTACTTTCACATTTACTCATTCAACAAAAATGTATTTAGCATTTATCAGGTCCAAAAGTTATGCCCAACCTAGGTATCATATTAAAAAGCAGAGACATTATTTTACCAACAAAGGTCCATCTAGTCAAGGCTATGGTTTTTCTAGTGGTCCTGTATGGATGTGAGAGTTGGACTATGAAGAAAGCTGAGTGCCAAAGAATTGATGCTTTTGAACTGTGGTGTTGGAGAAGATTCTTGAGAGTCCCTTGGACTGCAAGAAGATTCAACCAGTCCATTCTGAAGGAGATCAGCCCTGGGATTTCTTTGGAAGGAATGATGCTAAAGCTGAAACTCCAGTACTTTGGCCACTTTATGCGAAGAGTTGACTCATTGGAAAAGACTCTGGTGCTGGGAGGGATTGTTGGCAGGAGGAGAAGGGGACGACCGAGGATGAGATGGCTGGATGGCATCACAGACTCGATGGACGTGAGTCTGAGTGAACTCCGGGAATTGGTAATGGACAGGGAGGCCTGGCGTGCTATGATTCATGGGGTCGCAAAGAGTCAGACACGACTGAGCAACTGAACTGGAACTCGACTGGACCATTAACTAAATACACAGAAATATGTCTTCAGCAGCTTACATCTGTTACAAGGAACAAGTAATAAACCAATAGTGAACACATATATGATCATATATCATCTTTGATGATCATAAGTGCTAAAGAGAAACACAAAGCAGACATAGGGACATGGAATAGGGGGTGGCTTGAGGTTACACACAAGGGGCCAGGATTGTTCTGAGAAGCTGACATGTAATAAAAACCTAAAGTAGGTGAGGAAGTGAGACATACACCAAATAAGGAAGAAAATTAGAGTTGAGGAAACAACAAATGCAAAGTCCTATCCCATGAACTTCCATAGAAGCAGTCATCAGAAATAAATAAAAAGTGACTAAGTAGCTTTTAATGCAAAAACATGGGCATCATAGAAATGTAATTTTTTAACATGGGTCTATATATTTCTGGTAGCATGTCCAGAATGTTCCAACAAGGAGTCTGCTGGAAACAGAGTAAGTGAACTTGGATTAATAGAAGAGGAGAAGAAAATGAAGTTAGGTACTTGGGGACCAGAGAGAGTGAGACTTAAGTCCTCACGTATCTTAGTAAAAAGGATTGTTAATTTTATTCTGAGAATGTTGGAAAGCTATTAGAAGATTGTGAGAAGAATTATGCAATTTGGCTTATATTATATAACAACAAGATGTTCTGACAACTGTGTGGGAATTAGACTGTCAATGGGAGTTAAGAGTAGAAGCTGGTAGACTAGTTAGGAACTATTTCAGTAATTTAAGAGAGTTATAAAGATTTTCTGGCCTAGGATGGTAGTGTTATAGAGACTAAGTGGTAAGATTTTTAGTTTTTGATGAGAAAGTGAGCAGGATTTTTGGGTAGGCTGGGTATAGGCTGAGAGAGAAAAATTACGGATGACTCCAGGGGTTTTGGTCAGATCATATGAAGATAGAGTGGCCATTAATTTCAAAGCTAAGGGAAGCCAGGTTTGGAATGTGAGGTTGGTCATGTTAAATTTAGGTGCTTATTAAAGTTTAGATGCTTATTAAACTTGCAAGTAGACTTAGAGGTGAGTGGAACCCCTTAGGCTCCACTGTGAACACAATTCGCAGCTGCATGTGCTGCCTGACATGTAGTTAATTTCATGTCAGTACTGTTCCATGCACTTCCCTAGAAGTACCACCAGAAATAAAGAAAAAGTGACTAAGTAGCTTTTAATGCAAAAAAAATGGGCATCATAGAAATGTTAATTTTTAGCATAGATCAGTGTCTCTGATCTTCTTTGGACTATCAATTATATATGTTTATAAGAAATCACTACTATGTTGTAAAATGTATTTCCAAATTAAATTTTAGTTCCTTTTTATAACTATAAATTTAACTTGAATTTTATAATATATATTTATAAAAAGGGGATCCCTGGTGGCTTAGTGGTAAATAATCTGCCTAAGATTCAGGAGACACAGGTTTGATTCCTGGGTTGAGAAGATTCCCTGGAGAAGCAAATGGCAACCTACTCCAGTATTCTTGCCTGGAAAATCCCATGGACAGAGGGGCCTGGTGGACTTCAGTCCATGGGGTTGCAAAAGAGACAGACATGACTTAATGACTAAATAGCAGTTTACAATAAGCTGAATTTTGTTACTTTCATGATGTTTATATGCCCTAACTGCTGCTGCTAAGTTGTTTCAGTCATGTCCGACCCTGTGTGACCCCAGAGACGGCAGCCCACTGGGCTCCCCTATTGCTGGGATTCTCCAGGCAAAAACACTGGAGTGGGTTGCTATTTCCCTCTCCAGTGCATAAAAGTGAAAAGTGAAAGTGAAGCCGCTCAGTCCTGTCCGACTCCTAGCGACCCCATGGACTGCAGCCTGCCAGGCTCCTCCGTCCATGGGATTTTCCAGGTAAGAGTATGGGAGTGGGGTGCCATTGCCTTCTCCTTACATCCCCTAAACAGACAAGCAATATATTAGAGCAAAGTATATATTTAAACTTTGAATTATCAGAAGAAAAGAACTTATAGTCTCTTGAAACATCAAGAAAATTCTCCTTTAGTTCAGTTCAGTTCAGTCGCTCAGTTGTGTCCGACTCTTTGCGACCCCATGAATCATAGCACGCCAGGCCTCCTTGTCCATCACTGACTCCCGGAGTTCACCCAAACTCCTGTACATCGAGTCGGTGATGCCATCCAGCCATCTCATCCTCTGTCGTCCCCTTCTCCTCCTGCCCCCAATCCCTCCCAGCATCAGTCTTTTCCAATGGGTTAACTCTTTGCATGAGGT
The DNA here is from genome assembly GCA_006408675.1 of Madoqua kirkii. NCBI lineage: Eukaryota > Metazoa > Chordata > Mammalia > Artiodactyla > Bovidae > Madoqua > Madoqua kirkii. The sequence continues at coordinate 11,509 of SJYC01112563.1, read as the reverse complement.
GGCCAGAGTACTGGAGTTTCAGCCTCAGCATCAGTCCTTCCAATGAACACCCAGGACTGATCTCCTTTAGAATGGACTGATTGGATCTCCTTGCAGTCCAAGGGACTCTCAAGAGTCTTCTCCAACATCACAGTTCAAAAGCATCAATTCTTTAGTGCTCAGCTTTCTTCACAGTCAAACTCTCACATCCGTACATGACCACAGGAAAAACCATAGCATTGACTAGACGGACCTTAGTCGGCAAAGTAATGTCTCTGCTTTTGAATATGCTATATAGTTTCTTGAAACATCAAGAAAATTTTCCTTAGAAGGGTAATAATTATATGCAGTAAAAATATTTGTAATCATTACTTACAAGGAGTGTACAGAATAGTTGAGAATATTTTCTGTAGTATATAAATATATTCTGTTGGTTTTGTGGTTTACTATCAAAGTACTAAGGTATTCAGTTATTTTCCATTAAATAATGATAATATTTATGGCCTAAATTTTTAAAAAGGAAGAGGTACATAAATTTATGGTAAATTTAAACATACATTTTTATGACCCATTTATCTCTTTGGATATGTTCCATAAATAAATACATCATCTAATTAGGAGATCAGATTCTCAATTTATTTCAGATTGTCTTTAGTGCCCTTGCCTGTATCTGTCTTCAGCTTTAAACTAAGCTTGTTTAGGCACTTTGGATTTGTTGAGCAGCTGTCATCTTCCAGAAGGTGTTCTGATTTGTTTTCTGGATCAAGTTACAGCTAAAATTATGGAAAGACCTTCTCATTGGTTATGCATGTTGCACAAAGCATTTTCAATTCCGGGGCTGCATAGACTCAGAGAGAGACCGACAGTTATCCTTCTGTGGTTGTAACAGTTTTTCATTCTGTTTTTAATCATCTAGATCCATAATAATAACCGCAGTGACCTACAAGAAGGTATTGTTGGACGTATTATAATTATATATAGCAATTATGTGTAGCACAACAATGCATAAAATCCCACTTATTAATTAAGGTTGCTAAAAGTGAAGCTATGCTTGTCTTCCTTAGGACGTGGCTTCACTTTTTGAAAAAATCTAGTCCTTCAGTTTTTACCTTAAACTCTTTTCTGGGGTACATTATTATAAGGAAAGTCAAATTTCCATGGAATGACAATGCAATAATTTTCCAATAAATATGGAAACTATCTCTCACTCTACTTTCTTGCTTAGCTGCCTGCTATTAATAGTATTTCCTATTATGTAATAGAAAGGGAAATGGAAGTTTACAAAAACATAATCCTTGAAATATAGAATGTTAGGGAAGATGGTTTAGGGCAGGTATCAATATACTTTTCTTTTTAACAATATATTTACTGTTTCAAGCTATATCATAATCACACATGTACTAATAATTTAGTTTAAATAATTAGGGGTTACAAGATTTGGTATAGTATAAATAATAAGTGGTTTTGGTAATTTTTGTCATTACTTGGGGAGTCTTACTTAAATTTGCCAAGACTTTGCCTTTAATCCATGCTAAAGTTGATGCACATGGAATGATAGCTCATAAGTTATTTTTCCTTTGCTGTTCATAGATATATGGTGAATGAGCTATAAATATCAGTACTTATGACAGTAGATTTAAATCTTAAGCCAATTTTGGCAGTTTTTTTATGTGGCCATGACCGAGGTGAAGTTATCATGTTCATTTTACATGATTACTTTTTTTTATATCAACAGTGTTTTATAATCTAAGATTAAACAGTAAAACTTTTTCATTAGAGTATACCTCTAACACAGATGACAATATTTGTACTTTGAATTCAACTTTAATTTAAAATTACTGACATTATCCCAAGACAATGCTATTTACTCAGTGAAAGTGAAAGTTACTCAGTGGTGTCTGACTCTCTGTGACCCCATAGACTCAATACTCCATATAATTCTCCAGGCCAGAATACTGGAGTAGGTAGCCTTTCCCTTCACCAGGGGATCTTCCCAACCCAGGGATCAAATGCAGGTATCCCGATTGCAGGCAGATTCTTTACTACCTGAGTCACCAGGGAAGCAGAGTACCTCATAAAATCAGACATTTCAATTTGCATGTTTTGTGAGCACCTCAGAATTAATAGTTTTCAGAGGCAATTCCATCTTCCACCATCCCTCCCCTCCCCCCTACTTCCTTTGTCCTGTTTTGGTTTGCATCAGTATCATCTAAGATCTGTGAATGTTTGGTCCTCCTAACCACTTAACCACATTCAGTCAGTCATTTACGTCTATGAATTCTGTATCCAAAGAGAGCTGTGCACCGTTCATTTCTCAGTCCCTCAGCTAACACTTAGGCTTCTGTGACCTCCTCCTACTGATCTCTCTGCCTCCAGTTGTTCCTCCAACTTTAATTTATGTTCTTTACTGCCATTAGAGTAATTTTCTAAAATGATTCTCAGATCTTATTTCTACTTTAAAATATTTTATTATATTTCAAGCCCTCAAGATATGCCGGACTCATCTCAGTCTCAGTTCAGTTCAGTTCAGTCGCTCACACGTGTCCGACTGTTTGCGACCTCATGAATAGCAGCACGCCAGGCATCCCTGTCCATCACTAACTCCCGGAGTTCACTCAGACTCAGATCCCTCGAGTCAGTGATGCCATCCAACCACCTCATCCTCTGTCGTCCCTTCTCCTCCTGCCCCCAATCCCTCCCAGCATCAGAGTCTTTTCCAATGAGTCAACTCTTCGCATGAGGTGGCCAAAGTATTGCAGTTTCAGCTTTAGCTTCATTCCTTCCAAAGAAATCCCAGGGCTGATCACCTTCAGAATGGACTGTTTGGATCTCCTTGCAGTTCAAGGGACTCTCAAGAGTCTTCTCCAACACCACAGTTCAAAAGCATCAGTTCTTTGATGCTCAGCTTTCTTCACAGTCCAACTCTCACATCCATACATGACCACTGGGAAAAGTGGTCATAGCCTTGACTAGATGGACCTTTGTTGGCAAAGTAATGTCTCTGCTTTTTAATATGCTATCTAGGTTGTTTATAACTTTTCTTCCAAGGAGTAAGCATCTTTTATTCATTTTTTAAAAAACATAAATTTATTTATTTTAATTGGAGGTTAATTACTTTATAATATTGTATTGGTTTTGCCATACATCAACAGGTATCTGCCACAGGTATACACATGTTCCCGATCCTGAACCTCCCTCCCACCTCCCTCCCCGTACCATCCCTCTGGGTCATCGCAGTGCACCAGCCCCAAGCATCCAGTATCATGCATTGAACCTGGACTGGTGACTCACTTCGTATATGATATTATACATGTTTCAATGCCATTCTCCCAATTTCATGGCTGCAGTCACCATCTTCAGTGATTTTGGAGCCCCCCAAAATAAAACCAGCCACTGTTTCCACTGTTTCCCCATCTATTTCCCATGAAGTGATGGGACCAGATGCTATGATCTTCATTTTCTGAATGTTGAGCTTTAAGCCAACTTTTTCATTTTCCTCTTTCACTTTCGTCAAGAAGCTTTTTAGTTCCTCTTCATTTTCTGCCATAAGGATGGTGTCATCTGCTATCTGAGCTTACTGATATTTCTCCTGGCAATCTTGATTCCAGCCTTGCCTCTTCCAGCCCAGTGTTTCTCATGATGTACTCTGCATATAAGTTAAGTAAGCAGGGTGACAACTTAGAGGCTTGATGTACTCCTTTTCCTATTTGGAACCAGTCTGTTGTTCCATGTCCAGTTGTCACTGTTGCTTCCTGACCTGCATACAGATTTCTCAAGAGGCAGGTCAGGTGGTCTGGTATTCCCATCTCTTTCAGAATTTTCTACAGTTTATTGTGATCCACACAGTCAAAGGCTTTGGCATAGTCAATAGAGCAGAAATAGATGTTTTTCTGGAACTCTCTTGCATTTTCAATGATCCAGTGATGTTGGGATCTCCATCTAGCTCCAACCTATTTTTCTAGCTCTTATTTTACCCCTAGTCTCTATACCACTATGGTCTAGACTCAGTATTTTCACATGTTCATGTCTTAGCCACCTTCCTTTTACTGGAAACATCTCTCTTTTTCTGTTTGTAAATAAAGAGCAATCTAAAGAAATCCCCACTTATAAATCAACCCTCCCTTCTGCTCTCTTGGTACTGCTGCTGCTGCTGCTGCTAAGTCACTTCAATCGTGTCCAACTCTGTATGACCCCATAGACGGCAGCCCACTGGGCTCCTCTGTCCCTGGGATTCTCCAGGCAAGAATACTGGAGTGGGTTGCCATTTCCTTCTCCAATGAATAAAAGTGAAAAGTGAAATTAAAGTGGCTCAGTTGTGCCTGACTCTTGGTACTAGATACATAATATTAAAGGGTCATATAGAACAGATCCTATGGAATCCCAAAGATGGCTTATTGATATGTTTATTTCTCCAAACCCTCAACAAGGACTCTTGAGGTTAACAGACCATGTCTCCTTATTAATAACCCATGAAATACAGGAGGTGCGTGGCATGTATTGAAGGAATGAATACATAGTGTTTTTTAGTCACTAAGTCATGTCTGACTCTTTGTGATCCCATGGACTGTAGCCTGCCAGTCTCCTCTGTCCGTGCCCATGGAATTTTCCAGGCCAGAATACTGGAATATGTTGCCATTTCCTTCTCCAGGGGATCTTCCCAACCCAGGAATAGAACCTCATTCTCCTGTATTGCAGACAGATTCTTTAACAACTGATCTACGAGAGATTAACTTCACATCCCTTGCCTTGGAAGGCAGATTCTTTACCACTGAGCCAAGTGAAAGTCCCCAATATATTAGCTATAAAAAATATTCTCACAGTAACTATAGCTACTTCTGTCATGCACTCAAGACCTAGTTCTTTCACGTTTGTCAGGAAGTATAAAAAAGGTTCCTTTAATATAGACTGTCTTCTTTGTCAGACTTTCTTTTCTTATTCTTACTTGTCTGTAGCCTCAACATATACTTTCTCCTCTCAAATCCTAGACATCTGACATTTTACTATTAAGACTCTTTTTGGATTCATGACTCTTATACTTTTCCCTCACCCAGTTGCCCTCTTTGATTTGTTTCTGATATCTGACTCCTCAGTAGCATTTAACTCTGACCTCAGTGACACAGAACCTGTATCAGATTGTTCTAAACATTGGAGTTAAATGGAGAGAGAGAGATTGACTGATTTCTGGGTTTCTATTTATCATTGCAGTATTAAGACCTAGAGACCCAGTTATTGACAGTAAGAAGAAGAAATGGATAGAGAATGATTGGTGTTTTTTTTATTAATTTATTTTTTAATGGAAGGATAATTTCTTTACAGAATTTTGTTGCTTTCTGTCAAACCTCAACATGAATCAGCCATAGGTATACATATGTCCCCTCCCTTTTGAACCTCCCTCCCATCTCCCTTCCCATTCTACCCCTCTAATGTTGATACAGAGCCCTTGTTTGAGTTTTCTGAGCTATATGGCAAATTCCTATTGGCTACTATTTTACATATGGTAATGTAAGTTTCCATGTTACTCTTTCTAAACATCTCACCCTTTCCTCCCCTCTCCCCATGTCTATAAGTCTGTTCTCTGTCTTTCTTCACTGATGCCCTATACATAAATTCTTCAGTACCATTTTTCTAGATTCTGTATATATATGTTAGAATATGATATTTATCTTTCTCTTTCTGACTTACTTCACTCTGTATAATAGGTTCTAGGTTCATCTACCTCATTAGAACTGATTGAAATGTGTTCCTTCTTATGACTAATATTCCATTGTGTATATGTACCACAACTTCTTTATGCATTCATCTGTTGATGGACATCTAGGTTGCTTCCATGTTCTAGCTATTGTAGATAGTGCTGCAGTGAACAATGGGATACATGTGTCTTTTAAAATTTTGGTTTCCTCGGGGTATATGTCTCGGATTGGGATTGCTGGGTCATATGGTAGTTTTATTCCTAGTTTTTTTTTTCTTTTTAAGGAATCTCCATATCATCTTCCATAGTGGTGGTATCAATTTACATTCCTACCAACAGTGCAAGAGCATTCCTTTTTCTCCACACTCTCTCCAACATTTATTGTTTGTAGACTTTTTAATCATGGCCATTCTGACTGGTGTGAAGTGAAATCTCATTGTAGTTTTGATTTACATTTCTCTAATAATGAGTGATGTTGAGCATCTTTTCATGTGTTTGTTAGTCATCTGTATGTCTTCTTTGGAGAAATGTCTGTTTAGATCTTCTCCCCACTTTTTGATTAGATGGTTTGTTTTTCTGGTATTAAGTTGTATGAGCTGCTTGTATACTTTGGAAATTAATGCTTTGTCAATTGTTTCATTTGCTATTATTTTCTCCCATTCCAAGGGTTGTCTTTTCACTTTGCTTATAGTTTCCTTTATTGTGTAAAAGCTTTTAAATTTAATCAGGTCCCATTTGTATACTTTTGTTTTTATTTCCATTACTCTAGGAGGTGGGTCATAGAGGATCTTCTTTTGATTTATGTCATCAAGTGTTCTGCCTATGTTTTCCTCCAAGAGTTTTATAGTTTCTGGTCTTACATTTAGGTCTTTAATCCATTTTGAGTTTATCTTTGTATATGGTGTTAAGAAGTATGCTAAATTAATTCTTTTACATGTAGCTTCAGCACCATTTATTGAAGAGGCTGTCTTTGCCCCATTGTATATTCTTACCTCCTTTGTAAAAAATAAGGTACCCATAGGCACATAGGTGTTGGGGTCCTGTAATGGACCAGGACCTGGCGGTCCGGAGGTGACGATAAGAAAAGTGAAAGAGAGAAAGAGGCTGATACTCCCTGGTTTATGCAGAAAACCAATAAAGTCCTTGACACAGGACTTGTATCTCTCATGAAGGCACCGGGCGTCCTCTTGAGAGGTGGTGAAGGCACGAGGTGCCTTCTCAAGACAGTCTTAGAAGCATGGGAAGGAGAGTGAGCAAGAGAGGTTTCTGTGCTCCAGAGAATTAGCCGAGGAGAGAGAGAGACAGAAAGAAAGAAAGACACAAGGACCCAAGCTTTAATGGAGGTGCTTTATTAGCAGAAATGCAGGCTTATATGTCTTTAGTAAGATGTTTACTCAGCTATTACACAGGGTGAAATTTTATCAATAGCCACAATATGGATAGTCTAATACATACAAGGTCTCTGGCGCTGAAAGAGTCACTGCATGCCTCATCCCATGACCTCAGTCCTGAGAACTGCATACAGCTTTACTCATTCCTGGAACAGGAACTGATAAGGAACAGAGAATCCTTGAGAAATAGAAAACAGCATGCAGGAATCCTCTTGTTAAATGTTCCCTGACACATGGGTTTATTTCTGTGCTTTCTAGCTTGTTCCATTGGTCTATATTTCTGTTTTTGTGCCAGTATCATACTGTTTTGATGACTATAGCTTTGTAGTATAACCTGAAATCAAGTCAGCTTGAATCCTCCAGCTCCATTCTTCTTTCCCAAGACTGCTTTGGATATTCAGGGTCTTTTGTGTTTATATATGAATTGTGAAATTTTTTTGTTCTAGTTCTGTGAAAAATGCTAATGATAATTTGATAGGGGTCACATTGAATCTGTAGATTGCATTTGGTAGTGCAGTCATTTTCACAATATTGATTGTTCCTACCCAGGAACATGGAATATCTCTCCATCTGTTTATGTTGTATTTGATTTGTTTCGTTAGTGTCTTGTAATTTTCTGTGTATAGTTCTTCTGTTTCCTTAGGTAAGTTTATTCTTAGATATATAATTCTTTTTGTTGCAGTAGTGAATGGGATTGATTCCTTAATTTCTCTTTCTGATTTTTTATTGTTAGTATATTGAAATGCTAGTGATTTCTGTGTATTGATTTTGTATTTGCAACTTTTCTAAATTCACTGATTAGCTCTAGTAATTTTCCGATACTGTCTTTATGGTTTTTATGTACAGTGTCATGTCATCTGCAAACAGTGAAAGCTTTACTTCTCTTCTGATCTTTATTCCTTTTATTTCTTTTTCTTCTCTGCTGTAGCTAGGACTTCCAAAAGCATGTTGAATAATAGTGGTAAAAGTGGACACCCTTGTCTTATTCTGGATCTTAGGGGCAATGCTTTCAGTTTTTCACCATTGAGAATAACATTTGCTATAAGCTTGTCATATATGGCCTTTACTATGTTGAGGTAGATCTCTTCTATGCCCATTTTTTTGAATAGTTTTAATAAAAAATGTTTGCTGAATTTTTTCAAAGGGTTTTTCTGCATCTGTTGAGATTATCATATGATTTTTATCTTTCTATTTGTTAATATGGTGTATCATATTGATTGATTTGCATATATTGAAGAAACTTTGCATCCCTGGAATAAACCCAGCTAGATCATGGTGTATGAGCTTTTTGATGTGTTGCTGAATTTTGTTTGCTACAATTTTGTTGAGGATTTTTGCATCTATGTTCATCAGTGATATAGGCCTGTAGTTTTCTTTTTCTGTTGTCTTTGGTTTTGATATCAGGGTGATGGTGGCCTCGTAGAATGAGTTTGGAAGTGTTCCTTCCTCTGCAATTTTTTGAAAGAGTTTTAGAAGGATAGGCAGTAACTCTTCTCTAAATATTTGATAGAATTCTCCTGTGAAGCCCTCTGGTCCTGGGCTTTTATTTTTTTGGGAGATTTTTAATCACAGCTTCAGTCTCAGTGCTTGTAATTGGGTTATTCATAATTTCTATTTCTTCCTGGTTCAGTCTTGGAAAACTGAACTTTTCTAAGAATCTGTCCATTTTTTCCAGAGTATCCATTTTATGGCCATATGGTAGTCCATAATAGTTTTTTATAATCCTTTGTTTTTCTGCATTGTCTGTTGTAAATTATCCTTTTTCATTTCTAATTTTGTTCATTTGATTCTTCTCTTTTTTTCTTGATGAATTTGGCTAAAGTTTTGTCAATGTAGTTTATCTTCCCAAATAAACAACTTTTAGTTTTATTAAACTTTACATTGTTTCTTTCATTTCTTTTTCATTTGTTTCTTCTCTGATCTTTATGATTTTTTTCTTTCTGCTAATTCTTTTTCCATTTGTTTTAGATGTAAAGTTAGGTTGTCTATTCAATATTTTGCTTGTTTCTTGAGATAAGATTGTATTGCTATAAAATTCCCTCTTAGAACTGGTCTTGCTGCATCCCATAGATTTTGAGTTGTGTTTTCATTGTCATTTGTTTCTAGAAATTTTTTTATTTCCCTTTTGGTTTCTTCAGTAATCTATTATTTAGAAATGTGTTATTTAATCTCCATATGTTTGTGCTTTTTTACAGATTTTTTCTTGTAATTGATATCTAGTTTCATAGCATGTGGTCAGAGAAGATGTTTGATAGTTTCAATTTTCTTAAATTTACTGAGGTTTGATTTGTGACCCAAGATGTGACCTATCCTGGAGAATATTCCATGTGCACTTGAGAAGAAGGTGTATTCTTCTGCATTTGGATGGAATGTCCTGAAGATATCAATGAAATCCATCATCTAATGTTTCATTTAAGATGTATTCCCTTATTAATTTTCTGCTTTGATGATCTGTCCATGGTGTGAGTGGGGTGCTAAATACTCCTACTATTACTGTGTTACTGTCAATTTCTCCTTTTATGTCTAGTAATGTTTGTCTTATGTATTGAGATGCTCTTATGTTGGATGCATAGATATTTACAATTGTTATGTCTTCCTCTTCAGTTGATCCTTTGATCATTATGTAGTGTCCTTTCTTATCTCTTGTAATCGTCCTTATTTTAAGGTCTATTTTGTCTGCTATGAGGATCGCTACTTCAGCTTTCCTTTGCTTCCCTTTTGCACAAAATATATTTTTCCATTCTCTCACTTTCAGTTTATATGTGTCAAAGTCTGAAGTGGGTTTCTTGTAGACAGCATATATATGGTTCTTGTTTTTGTATCCATTCAGCCAGTCTGTGTTTTGCTTGAAGCATTTAATCCATTTACATTTAAAGTAATTATTGATACATATGTTCCTATTGCCATTTTCTTAATTGTTTGGGGTTGATTTTGTAGATCTTTTTCTTCTCCTGTATGTCTTGATTATCTAAGTCCCTTTAATATTTGTTGTAAAGCTGGTTTAGTGGTAGTGAATTCTCTTAACTTTTGCTTCTCTGAAAAGCTTTTGACTTCTCCATCAATTCTGAATGAGATCCTTGCAAGGTACTGTAATCTTGGTTGTAGATTTTTCCGTTTCAACTTTAAATATAACCTGCCATTCCCTTCCGGCGTTCTCTTCTGCTGAAAGATCAGCTGTTAAATCTATAGTGTTTCTCTTGTATGTTACTTGTAGTTTTTCCCTTGCTGCTTTTAATATTCTTTCTTTGTGTTTAGTCTTTGTTAGTTTGATTAGTATGTGTCTTGATGTGTTTCTCCTTGGGTTTATCCTGTATGAGACTCTTTGCACCTCTTGGACTTGGTTGACTATTTCCTTTCCATGTTGGGGGAATTTTCAACTATAATCTCTTCAAAAAATTTCTCATACTCTTTCCTTTTCTCTTCTTCTTCTGGGACTCTTATAATTCGAATGTTGGTGCATTTGATATTGTCCCAGAGGTTTCTAGATGATCCTCAGTTCTTTTCATTCTTTTTACTTTGTTCTGCTCTTCAGAAGTTAATTCCACCATTTTATCTTCCAGCTCACTGATTCATTCTGTGCTTCAGATATTCTGCTATTGATTCCTTCTAGAGTATTTTTAATTTCAGTAATTATGTTGTTTGTCTGTATATGTTTATTCTTTAATTCTTCTAGGTCTTTGTTAATTGATTCTTGCATTTTCTCCATTATGTTTTCAAGGTTTTGATCATCTTTATTATCAGTTCAGTTTAGTTCAGTCGCTCAGTCATGTCTGACTCTTTGCAGCCCATGAACCGCAGCATGCCAGGCTTCCCTGTCCATCACCAACTCCTGGAGTCCACCCAAACCCATGTCCATTGTGTCAGTGATGCTATCCAACCATCTCATCCTCTGTTCTGTCCTTTTCCTCCTGCTCTCAATCTTTCTCAGCATCAAGGTCTTTTCAAATGAGTCAGCTCTTCACATCAGGTGACCAAAATTTTGGAGTTTCAGCTTCAACATCAGTCCTTCCAATGAACACCCAGGACTGATCTCCTTTAGGATGGACTGGTTGGATCTCCATGCAGTCCACAGGACCCTCAAGAGTCTTCTCCAACACCACAGTTCAAAAGCATCAATTCTTTGGTGCTCAGCTTTATTTATAGTCCAACTCTCACATCCATACATGACCACTGGAAAAACCATAGCCTTGACTAGATGGACCTTTGTTGACAAAGTAATGTCTCTGCTTTTTAATATTCCACAGTTTATTGTGATCCACACAGTTAAAAGCTTTGGCATAGTCAATAAAGCAGAAATAGATGTTTTTCTGGAACCCTCTCGCTTTTTCCATGATCCAGCAGATGTTGGCAATTTGATCTCTGGTTCCTCTGCCTTTTCTAAAACCAGCTTGAACATCTGGAAGTTCACAGTTTATGTATTGCTAAAGCCTGGCTTGCAGAATTTTGAGCA